>CAUYLG010007823.1:0-40013 GCA_963573385.1 Cacajao melanocephalus | reverse complement strand
AGTTTGTGGGCAACAGAAATTCGTCTGAAATTGCAGTGTCCACACGCTCTCTGCGCTTTCATTGGGAGCTACAATCCTAAGCTGTTGCTAATCGCCATCTTGAATCTCTCTCTGCCCGGTGATTAAGTTTTTTCTGTTTCTTAGTTTTCCTTTGGCAGATGCCCCTTCCCCACAGAGCTGGACCTTCCCGGTTCGGCTGTGATTGCTGTGAAACTCTCAGTCCTCAGCGTTTCCAATTGCTGTTCTCGTTGTGGGGATGGGGCCAGCGGAGCCTGACTGAAAGGGCACCCCGTTCCGTATACTCCACACCGAGAAGCGCCGTGCTGGGGCGCCGGCAAAACAGCCGCGCCGGCCAAAAAAGTCGCGCTGGCGACCCGTGTGGCTCCTCCGCTGGTAATCTCTCGGTGTGTGGGCAACAAAAATTCATCTGAAAGTGCGGCGTCCACTCACTCTCTGTGCTTTCACTGGGAGCTACAATCCTGAGCTGTTGTTAATTGGCCATCTTGGATCTCTCTCCCCAAAAAGCTTTTAAAAAACTATATTGTTCTGTGGCTCCTCTCTGATCTCCAGGGTTAAAAAAGGAATACGCTGTCCTAGTCTACGGATTTTGAAAATTCATTGCTGAGAAGAATGTTAGAAAAATAGGTCAGGTGGGGTCAACTACAGGACTGAGACCCTGACTGGGAACCAAAGCCAAATCACTCATTTATAAACATGACTTAGTAACTCAGAAGCAGAGAATACAATAGTGACTACCAGAGGTTGGGGGTGAGGGAAATGGGAAGTTTTTGTTCAATGGATATAAAATTTCAGTTATGCTAAATGAATATATTACAGATGTCTGCTGTATAATATTGTGCCTATAGTTAACAATACAGTATTATGCACATCAAAATGTGTTAAAAGAGTAGAGCTAATATTACATGTTCTCACAAAAAAAAAAAAGAAAGAAAGAAAGAAAAGAAAAACGATGCAGGAAACTTTGGGAGGTATTGGATGTGTCTATTACCTTGACAGTGGTGATGGTATCTCAGGTGTTTGCATATCTCCAACCTCATCAAATTGTATGTATTAAATATACATAGTTATTTATGCATCAATTATATTTTAATAAAGATGTTTCATAAAGTGACTTAGTGGGTTGGGAAACTACTGACCTTTATCCACCTCTGGAATTTTATCTAAAATATTCCTAAACCTTAATATTTTAAGTACCTATACTGTATTATTTTCTAAAGGAAAATAACAATTATCATAAATTATTATGAAATAATAGAATATAATTATCGGAACAAGCATTACTCTTCTACACATCCTATGTTTTGAGGATTCCACTTGAAGCCTTTGTCGTCTCTTTTGAGGAGACTGCATTGACATAAAGTAACTCATAGGAAATTGATAATAGGTACAAACACGGCCTAAAGAAATATAAAAATATAAACTGTTGAATAATTTCTGTTATTTTATCTGTCTCAAAAATGTATGGCTTACCATAAGATATATGCAATCATTTATCATTAACTAAAAAAGAGTAATATTTCATATAAAAATTTTACAAAGTTATTTTCAAGACTTTTCTTCTTTATTGCTCCATAAACTCTGAAATACTTTTTGAAGTTGGAAAGAAGGGAATGAAGTTAGAGTAAATGTGCTGGGAATTTTTTTTTTTTAACAGCACTGGGCTATTTCTGAATTATTTCTCTATAAATAGAATGTCACCCATCGAAATTCTTAGGAAACACAGGGTTGAGAAGTACTATTAGCTAATATAGAGGTGGATGGATTCTAAGCAGGAGAGTGACACTATCAGATAGTACTTTTAAAAATTAATCACTGAAATAGTGTGGAAAATTACCTGTAATGGGAAAACTGGTTCAGAGGTGAATACAATAGTATAGATGAAAGTTTAAAGGATTCTGAAACGTTATATTAACAACAGATTTAGTAAAAAGAGAATGATTTGGAAAAAAGAAAGCAAAATAACAGATAGGGCTGAGATTCTATGAAACTTGTATTATAAGCCAGAAATGGACAAACATGCAAGGCACTTTTTATGCATTATTGTTATCCTTCCCCATTCATGCAATATCGGTGTTATTACCCTATTTTATGAAGAACCTGAAGTTCAAAGAGTTGAAGTAACTTATCAAACATCAAATACTACATGGAATTATGTCTGAGCAATTAGAATAGACTATAGTGGCAATGGATTGTGCTATTTTTCTTGTTACTTTGAGGGTAATTCCTACTCCACATTGTCCTGGTGGGGTTGTGATGCACACTGCTACTGTACAGTGAAGAGGCAGGCAAGTGGCTAATTCCACAACCTTCTGAGGACAGTAATTTGTTCAAAAATGAACACTTGACCCAAAAATAGATCGATGGGGATATCTGCCCTTAGAGTTTGAGTATAGAAGAACAATAACATTTTTAAAAGTGTAGAAAAATGACAAAATGGATTCATGTCATGTGTGCCAAGCGGAGCAGCATAATCTATATTATTTTTTCAATTCCTCCTTTTTTTCTCCCACACACTAGAGAATATCAAGAGGAAACTAGCAATAGTGTAAAAATAGAGATTAAATATTTTTAAAGAGCATGAAGTACAATATATGTGTGTACTACATCTTAAGTAGATAGGCTCCATGTAGTGACTGGTAATTAACCATTGGATGAGCTCAGTCTGTAAACTTTACTCGTGTTTTCTGCACACTGTGATGCCTTATCTCTCTTACAGAGTAAGAAAACCCCTTGCATTGCTTTTGAGTCTAATCAACCTTTACTTTCACAAGTAGGTGGGCAGAACACTGGACATATGCTGGGCTTTAGTGTCCTTGGTGTTCTAAAGCAGGTATGAGGAGGGGTGACACATATACAACAGAGTGTAGAGTCAAAGGGAGGTAACCCACAAGGGAGAGACCAGAATTAAATGAAGCAGCATGATGAATAAAATAACCCAACCACAAGGAATAGGCAGGGCAGAAAAACCTAGATCTGGAGCTACAGGATGGAAACCCATAAACCCGGCAAAGAAGATTTAAAATGGAGGAGAAGAATTGCAACCTGGTTTTTAGTATGTGCTTTCAGCCCGCCTATGCAGAGTGCCTGTGGCTTTAAAGAAAGTGTAATCATCTGAAATGATGCCATGATTAAGACCGAAAAGTGTTTCTTACATCTGGCACTTAGGAGATAATTAGAAGCAATAGCAACATCAGTGGCAATAGAGTGTCATTGATAGGTAGGTGGGTAGGTAGAAGAATAAAGCAGAGCTGAGGAAGCAGGGAGGAAAAAATGTAGGCTGTAAACATGGCTGCAGAAGAAACAAGATAACAGAACATAGGGAGAGTGTTTTAGATTGAAAGAAATATAAACATGCTCAGATCTCAAGACTGGAGAGAAATAAACAGAGAGAGACTATAAAACATAACACACAGAGAGAGAAGAGACAGAAAAAGAAATTGATAAAGCAAGAACCTGAAGAAAAATGATCAGAACATGGCATCCAAAGTACAAGGAAGGAAACACCATGAACAGAAGTACAAACATGTATTCCCCTGAGGACCACTAGGGGAAGGACTGGATTCTACATATGTAGCCATGTTGAACAACAGTGGTCATTGATTTGAAAGAATTAGCTTTTCTGTGATGTTGGTAGTGGGGTCATTGCCTGAATATGATGGCATTCACCTTAGAGGGTTTGAGTAGGATGTACTTCTGAAATAAGTACATGCAAAAGATTCAGTAAACACAAGTAATGGGATTGATAAAGGGTGCTGGGAGTTCAAATGATACAGAAACTGAACTTGTAGAGGGAACAATATATCAACATGTAAATTTCTCTGCTGCACTGAGCATTCACAATTAGGAGCAAAAAAAAAAACTGGATTATGTGAAATAAGAAGTAATTTATAAGAAGGATATGGAATTGAGGAGGTTAGGGATACAGGCAAGAGAATCACTGAAGTAAACCTGAAAGGTTAAGTGTTTAAAAACCAAAAGGAAAAAATAGATAAATAAAAAGAGGAAATATGAGAAAAGGAATGAATATTTATACAGTGCTTGCAACAATCTTGCCAGTTGGCCACGTAATTTGCCTACACAATTTTATTCAGATCTTACAGTAACCCTGTGTAACAGTGTCTATGGTTAAAATGAGGTTCAAAGAATTAAAGTGAGTTTCTCCTAGACTACCAACCTGGAAGGAAAAGGGATTGTGATGAAAGAAAGAGATAATCAAGTTTAAAATTTCAGGCATAGAACCAAACAACCTGTGTATATTTGAACACAATTTAGTGTTGTAATCAAATAAAACCTATAGTAATAACTTGACAGATACTAATGATAGTCATCATAGTTGTTACACATAGGCAATTACCCATAGATGATAAGCAGTTATCATCTTTATTGATGACTATCTTAAGTATTAATTTTGTACACCAAAGTTGAGATTTTTTTTCTCTTAACTAGTTCTCTGACAGCTATAAAGTCCCTCAGTGGCAATAGATATCTCTGATACCAAGGAGAGTGAAATCATCATCACATAGTGTTAGAAAATTTCTTCCAAGCCAACTTATTATTTTACTGTGTTTTTTTTTTTTTCATTTCTTTCCAGTTCACTCAATGATACCAGACACTAAAAAGAAGAAAAGGCCTATTAATTGTGTATAGTGAATAAAAATACAAAGAGCAAAGAGAAATCAATTGCCCTGTCCTCTAATGTATTACTGCTAGCTTTAGGGTAGAAAATTCTCCCATAGGATGGATATGTTAGCAAAAGGTTGATGTACAATGGCAATTCTTTCTTAGACCAGGACAAAGTATCTAAAAACCTACCAATTTTAATTGGTTTATTGTCTGCCCCAGAGAATAAGAATCAGCAGCGTGTACAAAGAGGGTAGGAACTACAATCAGACTCCCTAGTTTCTAATTTCAGCTGTGCTACCTCTAACTGTGAGACTAGAATAAGTTAGTGAATGGTACTGTAGAGAGGTCATCTGGAACTTACAGATTACCATGCTAGGAACTATTTTGCTAGTAAGGAACAGTAAGCATGCTAGTAACTATTTTGGGTAATAAAGCACCTTGTGATCCAACAAGATAATGTCCTACAGCAGTTAACCCATAGTGAGGCTCTGCTCCTTTTATTACTATCTGACTGGCAGAGCAAGGCGAATTCTTTACCAGTCCATTTCCTTTAGGCTATCGTATAAGAAGCAAAAGACTCTTTCATTATTTAGCCTCTTATGCCAATGTGCTGATCAGTACAAAATTCACTTTTATAAATTTTACATTTTAAATGAAAACATGGTTGTTATCTGCATATTTGACATTAATATAGGACATGATTCTTTATTTCAAGGATAGGAAATAAAAACTACATCCTGCAAAGGAAAATCCCCCAAATACAGGCTGACTCCTGCTGTCATCTCAGCCCCTAAGATTAGCTGTCACAAGCAAGACCTTATGAACTGACTCTATATGTCAACACACACATTTAGTTTACAGCACATATTTTTGGTCCAACCCAACAGCCAAAGGTCTCGAGTTTCTCCCACAACTAGTTTTTGTTGCAGAGCTCTGCTGTCCCATCTGAATGGTTTTAGAGTTCCACACATAGAGAGCCTGTGATGTTCAAACTTTCTTTTGCAGAGCATCCTCCTTCATGACTGCAAGAAATCCTCATTTCTCTCTGAGGATGCTTAACAGACTGAGTTTTCTTTGTTTACTTATTTCCCTCTGAATTATTATTGTTTTTCTAAGGTAATTTTTCTAGTGGGTTTATTTCTATTCTTGTGGATAAAACTTTTCTCTATACCTACCAATACTTGATTGAATGTTTATATTTAAGAATTAAGATCTAATAGATATTTCTCCAAAGAAGGCATATAGTGGCCAATCAGCATATGAAAACATACTCAACATTATTAGTCATTAGCAAAATCAAAATCATAAAGTGATGCCTCTTAACACCCTTCAGGATGATTATTATCAAAAAGATAATAACATGTGTTAGTGAGAATATGGAAAAATTAATTTTTATACATTGCTAATGGAAATGTAAAATGAAGCAGTCACTTTGGAAAACTGTTCTACAGTTCCTTGAATTATTAAACACAGAGTTACCATATGACAAAGTAATTCCACTCTTAAGTACCCACAAGAAATAAAAATATATGGCCATGTAAAAATGTATGGATCAGGCGTGGTAGCTCACACTTGTAATTCTAGCACTTTGGGAGACCAAGGGGGGAGGATCACTTGAACCCAGCAGTCCATGATCAGCCTAGGCAACAAAGTGAGACCCCATCTCTTAAAAAACTTAAATATTAAAAAGTGTATACAGAAATGTTCATAACAGCATTATTCATAATAGCAAAAAAGTGGAGTCAATCCAAAGGACCACCAACTGATGAATGGATAAACAAAATGTGATAAATCCGTACAATGGAATGTTATTCAGCAATAAAAAGAAATTAATCTCTAATATAGACTACAACATGGATGAATCTTGACAACATAATGCTAAGCGAAAAACCCTTTCACAAAAGACCACATGATATTGTTTGGCTCTGTGTCCCCACCGAAATCTCATCTTGAATTGTAATCCCCAGGTTTTGAGGGAAGGACCTAGTGGGAGGTGATTAGATCATTGGGGGCAGTTTCCCCCATGCAATTCTTGTGACAGAGAAGGAGTTCCCATGAGAGTTGGTGGTTTTGAAAGTGTTTGTCAGTTCCTCCTTTACCATCTCTCTCACCTGCTTCCTTGTGCGGAAGGTGCTTGCTTCTGCTTTACTTTACACCATGATTGTAAATTTCCTGAGACTTCCCCAGACATGCAGAACTGAGAGTCAATTAAATTTCCTTTATTCATACATTATCCAGTCTTAGGTAGTATCTTTACAGTAGTGTGAAAACAGACTAATGCACCACATATTGTATGACTCCATACGCATGAAATGATAGGAACAGGCAAATCTATAGAGACAAAAAGTAGACTAATGATTGCCTAGCTTTATAGGACTGATGGGAAGGGAGAAAGTGAAGTGACTGCTATGGGTACAGGTTTCAATTTGAAGAGACATATATCTTCTAAAATTAGATTTTTGTGATGGTTGCACAACTCTGTAAATACACTAAAAACCTTTGAATTGTATGCTTTAAATGGGTGAATTGTGTGGTATATAAATTATATTTCAATGAAGCTGTTAAAGAAAAAAAAAAGTTAATACCTAGACAGGCGGCCTGCAAGCTCTATGTACCTATACAGGGTGTGTTAACTGTCAAGGAATAAAGTAATCAGACACAACAGAATCTGCAGGTAACCACAAAGGGAGAACCTATACCAACAACCATGACAAAGACAAGGAAGGAAAGCAATCCAATGTACTCCAGATGGGAGTAGATCAGAAAATTATTTTGCTTGAGGAAGGTGAAACTGATAGAACACCAGACACGTCTGCATGCCTTGAAAGAATATTTAGACAGTTATGACAAGGAAAACACAAGCTTCATGGCTAAAGAAAAATAAACATAGTTCACTCCTAGAACAGCAGTGCATTGTCCTGTAGGTCTTCAAGAAAACATTTGTGCAGTGGGAGGGGGAGTGCTGACGGAGTGCTAAGTATGTATCTTTCATGGGAGCAATATAAGTAGCAACATAGCCATGTTCTTTAGAGACCTGGAAATAATCCCAAAATAATCCTCAATAAATAGTACAAGTAGTTCCCTCCACAGAAAGGGAAAAGGAAGATGACCAAAGACTGTTGGTTTTCATAGCAAACTTTTTAAAAAAAACTATTTGTCTTTTTAAACTATGTGTATACGTAATTATAATAAAAATTATAACCAACCAAATGAAGGTCATTGAGGCAGTGGCAGTGATGGCTTGCTCATCCCAGGATAGCAGCTATAGGGGGCTGTCTCACAGTTTTCTCATCTTCCCTGCTCCTGAGAGAGGTAGAAGAGTCACCTCTAGAAATCCAGCCCTGATAGAGCCTACTCCTCTCACCCTTCTAGTAATTCTGTAAACATTAACTTTCTTCTATGAGATTCCTTCTCTTTATCTTTTTTCCCTGCAACTGAACTCTGTCTTGCATAATGAAAACACAGACATAAAGGAATGCCAGTGCCTTATTCAACACCACATAGTTATTTTTGTGGGAGAAATGAGAGTGAAATTCAGGTTATCTGCTTTTCAGGCTGCTATACTATCTGTTATAGAATCTGTTTACATGATAGTGAATGTCTCATGCTTTAGTCACTGAACTAAGAAATGATGCTAAAGCACTGAAGGACATTTAGAGAGGCCAGCCCTCAGGAAGAACATAGTCTAATGGGGAAGATAAATAGTAAAGTAAGTATTTACATTAAATCAATAAAAGTATAACTGTACAAAGTTCAAAGAAGGAAACATAAATATGCTATTACTGAATGTAACCAAAGGACTTGATGGTAAATTGGGAGTTCAGGAAAGTTCTCCAATGGACAACAATGTGTAAAATAAAGCTGGAAAAATTAAACTACACATTGGTCACCCAAGAAAAGGATAGGACAATATATGGTGTATGCTCGCGGCAAACAGAAGAAAGCATGCATGAAAATACGACATTAGGTCAATGTTTAGTTGTTCAAAGCTAGAATAAAGCCCAATGTAAATGAACCATGGAAAAGTAGGAAGCCAAATCAGGTAAGGCATTGTAAGCCATGGAAAAGATTTTAAACTTCATACAAAGAGAATCAGAAGACATTGAAAGGTTCTAAGAGGTATTGACATTACCAGATTTTTCTTTTTTTGAGACAAAGTCTCACTCTGTTGCACAGGCTGCTGGAGTATAGTGGCACAATCTCGGCTCACTGGAACCTCCACCTCCCAGATTCGAGCAATTCTCCTGCCTCAGCCTCCCAAGTAGCTGGGACTACAGGCACGTGCCACCATGCCTGTAGGCTAATTTTTTATATTTTTAGTAGAGATGGGGTTTCACCATGTTAGCCAGGATGGTCTCAATCTCCTGACCTTGTGATCTGCCCACCTCGGCCTCACAAAGTGCTGGGATTACAGGCATGAGCCACCGTGCCTGGCCTGACATCACCAGATTTTTTAAAATAATGCTCTATTCTGCAGAGAGTAGAATAGAGGGATACAAAAGCAAATAAAGAGAGCTCAGTTAGGAGGCTATCCCAGGAGTCTGTGCAAGATATTTGAATTCGGCCAATGACTGTAGAAATAGAGAGAAGTGGACAGAGCTAGAAAAGTTTTGGTAGAGAATCAACTTGACAAACAGAGTGTGAGAGGTGAGTGAAAGAAAGGGGCTAAAGATAACAGAGATTTCTAGCATGAGCAAATAGATAGATGACGTTTTCATTTAAAGACAGGAAAAACTGGAGGAGACAGGTATTATTGTAGAGAAGATCAAGTGTTTAGCAACAGATATTGCACGGGGAAAAAAAGACTTCTCACCATGTTAAATTCATGGCTTAAATACATTAAAAGAGATTAACAAGAAAAAAAAATACAGATTTATTTAATATGTTTAATGTTACACAGTAGGCTTCAGAAATGAAAAGTTCGTATTTTATGGTCAGAAATATGATTGAAGGACAAAAGGGTATGATCTAATGGTAATAAATTGAAAGGAACTTAACAAGGCCCATTTATTCAGATTCTTCTTGGCATTTCTGTGTCTTCAAGGATAAAGATGTTCATTTCCTCCGGGTATAGGAGGGTACCTCTGAATTAAAGTCTTCTGTTCTACTTTAGAGGAGGGTCAGAGAATTATTTTATGGCCTGCTTCAGGGAAGAAGAGTAGGAAAAGGTCAGAGAGACCTTCTTGCTGCTGCTATTTCTGAAAGTGTCAAGATGACATCTTTGGCGGTACTATGTCCTGAACCCTGTCAGTACTTCAATAATTCTAAGATACACAAATGCAGATATCAGTATATTTATTTTCTCTGTTCAGTTACATAAAGTATTTTTCACAAACAAGCATTATTTAGTAAATGTGTTTTTCTCTTTTATTTTTCAACCCCCTCAAGAATTTTGTTATATGAGAACTACATAAAATGTTTATATTTTAACTAAACAGAGTTGGAATGTGTTTGTATTAGTTTGTCCTCACACTGCTATAAAGAACTGCCTGAGACTGTGTAATTTATGAAGAAAAGAGGTTTAATTGACTCACAGTACTGCAGACTATACAGGAAGCATGGCTGGAAGGCCTCAGGAAACTTATAATCATGGCGGAAGGTAAAAGGGAAACAAATATGGCTTACCATGGTAGAGCAGGAGAGAGAGAATGAAAGGATAAATGCTACACACTTTTTTTCTCTCTCTTTCTTTTTGTTCAGATGGAGTCTCACTCTGTTGCCCAAGCTGGAGTGCTGTGGCATAATCTCGGCTCACTGCAACCTTTGCCTCCTGGGTTCAAGCAATTGTCCTACCTCAGCCTCCAGAGTAGCTGGGATTACAGGCAGGCACTACACGCTCAACTAATTCCTGTATTTTTAGTAGAGATGAGGTTTCACTATGTTGGCCAGGCTGGTCTCGAACTCTTGACCTCGTGATCTACCCGCCTTGGCCTCCCTAAGTGCTGGGATCATAGGCATGAGCCACTGCACCTGGCCTAGTGCTACGTACTTTTAAACAACTGGATCTCATAAGAACTCACTGACTATCATGAGTTCTTCAGCAAGAAAGGAAATCCACTCCCATGATCCAATTGCCTCCTACCAAGACCCTCCCCCAACATTGGAAAGTAAAAGTCAACATAAGATTTGGGTGGAACACAGAGCAGAACAATATCAGCTTGTATATAATATTATGTAGAATAAATAAAAATTAGATTTTAATGTTGCATTTCTGCCAGGGTAAATTAAAATATGTTGTACATATAAGTGAAGAGAAGTGAAGCTTAAATAGTTTCTATTATTTCTATATCATAACCAACATTCACTTGTGTAGTTATAGGGTAAAACTGAAATTACATGGCTGTTAAATTACTGTGAACTAATGTAATTGCTTTTAAGTTTCTTAAGTATTTAAGCCAGTGGAAAGAGACTTTTTTCTTGTCTTGTACAGAATTGAAATTCCCTTCACGTTTGGTCTAGATTTCAATGTCATTTCTCCACCAGGTGCTGTAGCTCATGCCTATAATCCCGGTATTTTGGGAGGCAAGGCAGGTGGATTGCTTGAACTCAGAAGTTTGAGGCCAGCCTGGGCAACATGGTGAAACCTTGTCTCTACAAAAAATAAAAATAAAAATAAATTAGCCAAGCATAGTAGCATGCACCTGTAGTCCCAGCTACAGAGCGCTTGTTAGTACCACTGCACTCCAGCCTGGATGACAAAGCAAGACCCTGATTCAAAAACAGAAAAAGAGAAAGAAAGAAAGAATAATAATTATCATTTCTCTTTCAATCCTACAAGTACAGAAAATGGGTGTTCTCAATTTTTATTTTTTTTCTTTTTATCATATAGCCTATGTTTTCCTTTTAATAATGGTAATAAAAAATTACTCAAATTAATGATTTTATATCCTCTAAAAGAAAAAAAAAACTTTCAAATTTGAATATGGCATATCACATTATATTTAATCCATCTTATCTCACAGAACACTATTTCTTTTTTTTTCCTTTTATTTATTTTAATTAATTTTTTTTTTTGAGACAGAGTCATGCTCTGTCACCAGGCTGCAGTGCAGTGGCGTCATCTCAGCTCACTGCAATCTCCTGGGTTCAAGCAATTCTCCTGCCTCAGCCTCCCAAATAGCTGGGACTACAGGCATGCACCCCTACTCTCAGCTAATTTTTTTTATTTTTAGTAGAGATGGGGTTTCACCATGTTGGCCAGGATGGTCTTGATCCCTTGACCTTGTGATCCGCCCACGTTTGCCTCCCAAAGTGCTGGGATTACAGGTATGAGCCACTGCTCCCCACCCAGAACTCTATTTCTGAATTTAATGTAAGAGCTTGGAAGTATAGTTAGAATTTTCCCTTGTTAAGAATTTTTAAATGTAAGTCAATATGAAAAATTAACTTAATATTCTTTGTGGCTCTTTTCCCTCTCAGTTTTCTGAAGCCAAAATTTGGAAAATTTGTACCCAGGCCTAATATGTTAGGGTATGCATACTGCCAATGGCATGAGAATTTCATAGTTGTTCTCTCTAAAGTGTTGAAAGCTATTGTGAAATTATTTTTTAACTGAATTAATATTCCAGTAAAAAAATAGAGGGACCAAAATTTCAAGTGTAAACAATTTCTCTGCACATCAATACTATGAAGATTGATAATTTATATAAATAGAGTGTTAGATTATTGCTTTTAAAAATCCAACTAAATTGTAGTAAATGAAATTGCATCCAACCAAAGATGTCTCATTAAAAGACAATGCTGAGAGCTGGATCATAGTCAGGCTGGTGAAGAAGCAACGGTTACCATGGAGGCAAATTGGAACAGAGAGAAAAGACTGCAAAATATCAAACTTAATACCTCAACTTGCACCTTGGTAATTACATCATACCAACATCTCATTGCTTTAAAGGCATTCTGTGCTGGTTTGTTATAAGAGCACACTGACATATCATTAGCCTTCAGATTTTCACAGATCCTTTAAGAGTTTTCATTGTGATTCTTTTTGTTAATCTTCCTTACGTTTTTGAATTGACTTCAGCAATCCTAACTACAGATTTCTGAATTTTTAAAAATATAGCATTTCTGATATTTTTCTCAAAATTAAAGAAAAGTATTCCCAATAGATTCATAAGGAAAAGAGAAATCTACTCATTCTAAAATTGAAAGTAAACAAGACCATTTTTAGGAAAAAAAATGGTATTTATTTTTTTACACCCTTAATACTCTAAGCAATCTATAAAATGGTATTTGCAGTGATTAAGAACAACTTCTTATTTGGTCATTCCCAATGTCAGAAATTATGGCAACAAAAATGAAACAATATACAGAAGTAATAGCTTTGTTAATACAGGTATCTGTACACTTTTCTTCATGTACATAAGTAAATAATTCATATATATGTTCGGTTCTAATGAAAAATGCAAAATTGATTTTCTCATCTTCTCACTGTTCTAGTCATGAGCTGTCAGTTAACTCCTTAGAAGATTTCATAGAGGCAATTTTTATAAATAGAAGCATTGGTAGTGACAAAAATCAATATAATGTAAAGTCCCCTCCCAACCTTCTCTACCCTCTCTGCCAGTGAAAAATACCACTCTGCATCCAATAGACTGGACCAAATAGACCTAGATTTTCTCTTCCCTTTTATTCCCTCACCATAATCAGTATCTGATTCCCCTTCTTAAACGGGCCTGAAGCAGTTCTTTTTCCAATATCCACACTGCCATTGCTTTAATTCAGTTATAATACTTTACACTTGGATTATTGCAATTCTTTCAACTGGTCCCTACCTGGCTTCCTCTGTCATCCCCTTACTCTCCATTCTTTATCGCCAGAGCTATCCTTGTATACCTCAAAACTATTCATGTTAGTCTCTTTAGGAAATTCACCAACAGCTCTCAATTGCTTTAACGACAAAATCTAAGCTTTTCAGCAACTCTTTTTGGCTTTCATGTTATGGTCCTTGCTTGCCCGTATAACCTCATCTCCCATTATCTCATAAAAGCTAATAATTTAACACCACCTGAAATTTGCAGGAGCAATAATCTCTTAAGCCTTCATGTGTCTGCAAGACTCAGTTCCCATTCCCACCCCTGCCAGGCCCTACCACCTCCCTTTTCTCCCAGGCTCAGTTAGGTGTGCCTCCTTTGGACTTTGGTCTATCATATTTGTACATGTCACCACAATGCTTGTGTGCTTATCTTCTCCTCTAGGCTCTGCCTTATGACTATGAGCTCCAAAAGGGTAAAATGTTTCTTAATTTCTAGACAGTGTGTTCAACATATAGCCACATGGATGTCGTTTTTACAAAACTTGAACTTTTGAGGAAAGTCCTTACTTTACTATACATTTTATTTCATTGTTCCCACAAGTATAGAATAATATTTTAGGAATGTCACTGATGGGGTTGAGGGCATAATAACCCCAAAATATTTTAGTCAGAAGGGAATTTTATAAAGCCACAAAAGCTTGAAGGTCTCTCATCGATCTGCCCTTCTCCCCTGACACAGGTCATAAAACCTAGGAAGAATTTTCCAAGCTTCCCCTGAAGCGGTCCTTATGTGAGAAGTGCCCTTTCTATACCAGATGAAAAGAACATGCTTCTCTCCAAAGATAAAGGGTTATAGGGAAGAATCTGAACAAACAGGACTTGCTATAATTCCTCCAGTTTAGTACTATTAAATCATACTTCTTTATCCAATCATACATCTCTACAACTCTATCTACTTCATCAAACCCGACATAATAAATATACAGTTTTACCCATTACTTTGCATCTTCATTTCATTATGAAGGCTCTTGTGTCACATGAAACTTAAATTAAATAAATGTGTATGTTTTACTCTTGCTCATCTATCTTTTGTTATCAGGGCCTCAGCTATGAACCTAATGAGTAAGGAAAAGGTACTTCCTCTTCCCTACCTCCTCATTTTTAGTATGGAAAATATTATAAATATAGATTTAATTGTATAGGTCAAAGAGAAGGAAAAAAAACATGCTGTGGTACTTTATGGGAAATAAAAATAATAACTTTTCCAGTGATTAAAAAGAAATAGGAATTTATCAGTTTCTTACTGTTAGAAGTCTTCTGGCTATAGGCCAGAACTTGGGCAGTCTTCTCTCTCAGTATATACTGAAAACATTCAATTTCTTTTTTATTATAATTGTCAATTAAAATTTTCTAAAAAAAGACATTAATTTGCTTCCTTTGCACTTCCAATTAGCTTAACAGAACTCAATTCTCAATTGCAGTTTCTACTTCTTTTCAGTGATAACAGAAAAGTACTAAACCACAGCACTGGTAACAGCTTCATTCAGAGCAACTGCTCTTGTTTTATTTTAAGACAAAATCCTGGACACTTAATTTGTATGTTTTCATTCATAAATTCCAACTTCCCCATACGTCATACCAACTTTAAACATGTTACTTAATTGAGCTCTGTGAGCATTTTACAACATACGATAATTATATGTATGTTACATAAATATATAAAACATACATATATGAGGCAATCAGAGTAGAAGCTGGAGTGATCATACTTCAGAAGTTGGTTGTCCTTAACATTAACCAGTCTCTCTTTTATCTCATGTGCCACAGTATCATTTTCTACGAGTGTCATAACATGAGAAAGTTTGGGAAGTACTATCATACAGGTTCATCAGTAACAGCAAATCTTTAATGTACCATTATTTTCCTCATCTAAACTTGCTTTGAGGCTTGTATTCTCTATGTCATTGGCTTGCCCCACCACCCACCCAGTCAACCAGGTTAGAAATATGACTCCTCGCTCTCACCACTTTCTAATTACTGACAAGTTTAACTGCTAAATATTTCTCCAGATAGTCTATTCTACCCTCTGTACTTCCACTATCAGTCCAATTTATCATTCTCTGTCATATGGAATATGGCCTCCTGAATGGCCTCCTAGTTTTTAATTTTATCAATTTCAGAATTATCCTTCACAGAGCCACCTTTCTAACAATAAATTTGACCATTCTATATATCATATCGTACAGTGGGTTTCCATTATTACTAGAATAAACTCCTTGCTTGTCAAATCTGGATCACATAAACATGCCATGAAATGGCCAATACCCAATTCTTAGCTACTTCTACTTAAAGTTCCAGAAAGATCACACTGCTTGTACTTCACCATATACAACCAACACTTTTTCATCCTCATTCACTAATATGCTGGTAAATTGACTCAAAGTGGGGAGGAGATATAGATAGAACCCAGATTTGTAACATTTACCAACATTTATGTTACAAATACTCCTACATGGCCAATATTAAGCTACTAACATGGCATCACTGAATGTGAAGTTGAGAAGAAATACAGAGTAGTGTAAGCTACAAATAAAATTCTAAGCCCACCCCAACCATCTGAATAGACCCCTCCTCTCAACCAAAGGCATTCTAAAGTTTACCTATAAAACTAGTTGAGGCCACGATGGGAAGGAGGGTCAAACATGCCTCAATACCTCCTCCCTTTGGAATTCAGGTACCACTTACCAGCATTAACATTAAAATAGATATCTTAATACTTTTTGTAGCAATAAGACACCAAATTCCAGCCTGACCCTAGTACAGCATCACATGAGAGACAGCAGGCACAGAAAGAAATTGAGGTATTTTACCCCAAAATATATTTCTTTGACATATTTTGAAATGGCCCTGCAAAGCTGTCTCTTGTGGCTTCAAAAAAATCTACATTCTGCAAGAAATCCCTTTCCCTTTCCAGGTCTTTTCTTGATCCAGGAGAGAATTAACGTTAAGAGTCTGGTAGCTTTTTAAGTCTGGTAAAAAACATTTACAATCTATTCTCTCTGAAGCCTACTACCCAGAGGCTTCATCTGCATAAAAATAACCTTGGTCTTAACTCCTTATCTTAAGCCAGACACTCTCTTGTATGGATTCCAGGTCTTTAGACAAACTCTTTCAACCAATTGCCAATCAGGAAATCTTTGAATCCACCTGTAACCTGGAAGCCCCCACTTTGTGTTGCTCTGCCTTTCTAGACCAAATCAATGTAAATCTTACATGTATTGATTGATGTCTTATGTCTTCCTAAAATGTGTAACACCAACCTTTAGCCTGACCAACTTGGACACATGTCATTGGGACCTTCTGAGGCTATGTCGCATACCCTTAACCTTGGCAAAATAAACTTCTAAATTGATTGAGACTTGTCTCAGATACTTTTTGGTTTACTGTAGCATATGATAATATAGTAATTTTACCACACAGTTAAAATAGGCACATACTTAGCAGCATAGATTTGCCTAAGAGCACAAGTAATAGTAAAAGGTAGTGAAATAATTAGGAAGTGATAAGTTTTTTATGTTTATTACTTTTGCATTTAACATAATTTATTTAACAGTCAATTTATGTAATCTATTTAATAATGGCTATGTTCAAAAATCAACTCACAAAATTGCTGAAAATTTAACATCCAGCTCCTGCAATATAATCTGCCTTTGCTCATGGTATTCCTGTATGTGGAGTGCCATCTTATCCAATTCTTCAGCCTTCCTCATTGCCACCCCAAGATTGCACATCCTTTAAGCCCAACTTTCTCAAAGTATGATCATGGACACCTGCTTCAAATCCCCTGTAGGGTTTTCTAGAATGCATGTTCCTGGGCTCCACCTCTCAGACCTCCTGAATCTGTAGGAACTAAAGGAAAGCTTCCACTTTGTCATTTGAAGGTTTGCTAAAAAATCTTGTAGGGGCTAAAGGAAAGCTTCCACTTTGTTCTTTGAAGGTTTGTTAAAAAATCAACTCACTAAAGGAGATTAACCGGAGAAAAGGCATACAAATTTATTAAAGTGCACACAAGGGAAAAACTACAGAGTGATTACCCCCATGCCCCAATGGGGTTCCAAAGCTTATATGCTTTCTTGAGGTCACAGAAAGAATGGCAACTTGAATCATGGCAAAGCAGGTTATGGTGGCAAAATAGGTTATGTGAGAGGGAGAAGAGGAAGCTTGGGTAGCAAATGTGGTCTTGTTATGTAGACGAAACCTCACGTGTAGCAGCCCTCAGAGAGAGTAGGTGGTGAATGTTTCTCTCAAACCTTTAAAAGTGTCAGACTCTCAGTTAATATTTCCTAGATCTGGACAAAGAAAGGCCTCAGAGAATACCTGGCTGCATCATGCAGATTTTCTCTATAGATGCAAACTTCCCCCAGCAAAAGACAACCTTTCAGGGCTATTTCTGTTTGCGGACCCTCTAAACAACCATCTCAAAATATGACAAAGAAGTGTATTTGAGGGTGAAATATTTTTATTTCCTTCACCCTGAAAGCCTAGGTATATGCAGTTTAGCAAGCTGGCTTGCTAGGAAAGTCTGAAGCGCATTAAAGTTTGAGAACCATTTGTTTAAACTATTCTTCCACTAAGGTGTCGTAACACTCAGGAGGATTTTTCTGTCTGACTCACTCCCATGAAGACAGGATAGGGAAAGAGCAAGTTCACAGGGACTTGAAACAGTGTGGCATAAAAAACTACAGAGTTCAGCAGGCCTGTAGGGTGGAAGGTAGGAGGAGTAAATTGGAAAGTAAGGTCTGTAGAGGCTGATAAGGGATGGCCCATGGAAGGTCCTTTATTGCACATTGTGGACTATGATTCAAAACAATTGAAGAGTCTGAAGCCAAAGAGTAACAACCAATATTTGAATAAGACAACTCAATCTTCCTTTTCCTTGTGGAAACATTAATAACTCATTGAAAAGAATAAAACCATTTTAATAAAATTATATAAATTTTACTCAGATTGACTAAAATCCTGCACCTGTTATCTATAGGAGAAATAATCTGCATTATAAACCAAAAAGAAACAAATGAAAACAATGGAAGTTCTAATTCTTTTATTCCTGGATGGACAGCCTGTCTTTGAGCAAAGTGGTTGACAAAAGGTAATGATTCCTGTTCCTTCAATTAAATATTCCTTTCAGATTGCCTTTCCCTGATTAGTACCACCTGTCAGGGAAGAAAAACTTTTCCTCTACTTTTATATGTTTAGTAATTGAGGACCTGCAAATTAAACAGACAAAAGCAAATCAGCAAAAGAAAGAAACAGATTTAATTGCATATGCATATACAGGTATTCACAAAGAAATGCGATTCAAGGAGGTGGTTAGAATAGGAGCTTATATGCCATTTGAATAAGAGATCAGGAGAGGCAGAGGGGCTCTTCTGAAAGAACAAATGACTTTTTACAAAGTGAATAGAAAGGGCACTTATGGAGTGAAGCAAGATGGTGGAATAGAGGGTTTTACCAATTGTCCCCAGCCCCAGCAAGGACATCAAGTTAAAAATTATCTATACAGAAAAAAAAAAAACACCTTCATAAGAATGAAAAATCAGGTGAGCACTCACAGTACCTGGTTTTAACATCATATCACTGAGAAAGGTGTTAAAAGAGATAGAAAAAACTTTCTAGAATTGCTGACACCATCCCTTTCACAGGCTTGGCAGCAAGGGCATGGTGCTGAGAGCATTTCTTGGCACTGGAGAAGGGAGAACACAACAACTGTGAGCCACTGAACTCAGCACTGTCCTTTTAAAGCGGAAAGAAAAACCAGACCAAACTCAGCTGACATCTGCCCACAGAGAGAGCATTTAAACCAGCCCAAGCCAGAGAGGAATTGCAGATCCCAGCAGTCAGAACTTGAGTGGCTGCCAACCTCATTATTGAAGGCTACAACATTCTGTGTCTCCAAATAAATTTGAAAGGCAGTCTAGGCCATAAGGACTGCAATTCTTAGGTGAGTCCTAGTACTAAATTAGGCCCAGAGACAGTGGATTTGGGGGAGCTGGGGCGTGGCATATAACACACTGAGACACCAGCTGGGCAGCCAAGGGAGTGCTGGCATCACCCCTCCCCAACCCCAGGCTACACAGCTCATGACTCTAAAAGAGACCGCTTCCTTCTGCCTGAGGGGAGGAGAAAGGAGAGTGGGGAAGGCTTTGTTTTCCATCTTAGATACTAGCTCAGCCACAGCAGAATGGGACGCCAGATAGAGCCGTGAGGTCCCCATTCCAGGCTTAGCTCCCAAATATATCTAGCCACACCCTGGGCCAGAAGGGAACCCACTGCCTTGAAGGAAAGGACTAAGTCCCACAAGCATTAACTGAAGAGCCCTTGGAACCAGAATAATCAGCAGTGATACTCAGGTACTACATAATGTTCTTGAGTGAGCCTCTGAGATTTGCTGGCTTCGTATGAGACTCAGCACATTACCAGGTTTGGTGGCAATGGGGCAAAACTCCTTCTGTTTGAGGAAAGCAGAGGGAAAAGTAAAGGGAACTTTGTCTTACCCTTATGCACCAGCATGGCCATAGGAGGAAAGAGCACCAAGCAGGCTCTTGGGGTCTCCAATTCCAGGACTTGATTCTTGGACAGTATTTCTGGATCTGCTCTAGGCCAGAGGGGAGCCCATGGCCCTGAAGAGTGAATCCCAAACCAGGCAGCATTCACCACAAGCTGACTTAAGAACTTTTGGGCCTTAGGGCAACATTGGCTGGTAGTATTCCATGTGGCCAGGGTTGGCAGTAGCTACAGGATAAGCCTCCTCTGCCTTTGGAAAGGGGAAGAGCAGGAAGAACTGTATCTTACAGTTTGAGTGCCAGCTCAGCTGAAATACAATAGAATACCAGGTAGTCTGCTACGGTTTTTTACTCTAGTTACTGACTCCTGGATAGCACTTTTGGACCCACACAGGGCCTAGGGAACCTTGTTGCCCTGAAGGGAAGGACATAGGCCAGGCTGTCTTTGCTACCTGCTGATTCTGTAGCCCCAGGGCCTTAAGAGAACATAGGCAATAGCCAGGGAATTGTTACAGCCAGCCTTGGATATAACTCTGTGATATGCTGGCTTCTCAGGTCTGACTCAATCCAGTCACAGTGGCAGTGGCCACAGAGGTGCCAGTGTCACTCCACCCCCAGGTTGAGATGGCTCAGAACAGACAGAGAGACTCCATTTGTTTGGGAGAAAGTAAGGGAAGAGAACAAGAGTCTCTACCTGTTAATCCAGAGAAGTCTCCCAGGTCTTGTCTTAGGCCATCAAGGTGGTACCTCTACAAGTCCACGAGTATCATAGCATTCCTGAACTATGGGTGCCCCCTAAAGTAGACACAGCTTAGATCCTGAAACCCAAGTCCTTTCGAATATCTGGAAAGCCTTCCTGGGCTATTTGAAAATACACAGTCAGAGGAGACAAAAGAAAAAAAAATGAAGCCTGCCTACAGGATCTAGGAAATAGCTTCAAAAGGGTAAATATAAGAGTTATTGGCCTTAAATAGGAGATAGAGAAAGAGAAAAGATTAGAAAGTATTCAAAGGGATAATAACCAAGAACTTCCCAAACCTAAAGAAAGACATCAATATCCAAGTACAAGAAGGTTATACAACATCAAGCAGATTTAACCCAAAGAAGACTACTTCAAGGCATTTAATAATTAAATTTCCAACTCTCAACAAAGTACAGGGACAGCCCAAAGAATGGGAGAAAATATTTGCAAACTACCCATCTGACAAAGGACTAATAACCAGAATATATAAAGAGCTCAAATAGCTCTACAGAGAAAAATCTAACAATCCAATCAAAAAGTGGGCAAAGGATTTGACGAGACACTTCTGGAAAGAAGAAATACAAATGACGAACAGACATTTGAAGAGGAGCTCAACATCATTGATCATCAGATAAATACAAATCAAAACTATAATTAGCTGTCTTCCTACCCCAATTATAATGATTTATAGCCAAAAGACAGGCCGTAACAAATGCTGGCAAGGATATGGAGAAAAGGGAACTCTTGTACACTGTTGGTGGGAATGTAAATTAGTACAACCACTATGGAGAACAGTTTAGAGATTCCTCAAAAAACTAAAAATTTATCTACCATATGATCCAGCAATGCCACTGCTGGGTATATATCCAAAAGAAAGGAAATAAGTATATTAAAGAGATATATGAGGCCAGGCATGGTGGCTCACGCCTGTAATCCCAGCACTTTGGGAGGTCAAGGTGGGTGGATCACGAGGTCAGGAATTCAAGACCAGCCTGGCCAACATGGTGAAACCCCATCTCTACTAAAAATATAAAAATTAACCAGGGGGGTGGTGGCAGTCGCCTGGAATCCTAGCTACTTGGGAGGCTGAGGCAGGAGAATTGCTTGAACCCAAGAGGCAGAGGTTGCCGTGAGCTGAGATCACGCCACTGCACTCCAGCCTGGGTGACAGAGCAAGACTCCATCATAAAAAAAAAAGAGAGAGAGACAGAGAGAGAGATCAGCACTCCTATGTTTGTTGCAGCACTGTTCACGATAGTTAAGATTGGGAAGCAACCTAAGTGTCCATCAGCAGGTTAATGAATAAAGAAAATGTGGTACATATACACAATGGAGTACTATTTGGCCATAAGAAAGAATGAGAACCTGTCATTTGAAATAACCTGGGTAGGACCAGAGATTACTATGTTAAGTGAAATAAGCTAGGCACATAAAGACAAACATCACATGTTTTTATTTATTTGTGGGATCTAAAAATCAAAACAATTTAACTCCTGGACATAGAGAGTAGAAGGATGGTTGCCAGAGGCTGGGAATGGTAGTGAGAGGGTTGGGGAGAGGTGGGGATTGTTAATAGGGACAAAAACAAATAGAAAAAGTAAATAAGACCTACTAGTTAGTAGCACAATAGGGTGACAGTAGTAAATAATAATCGTATATTTTTTAATAACTTAGAGAGTGTACATGGACCGCTTGTAACTCAGAAGATGAATGCTTGAAAGGATGGATACCCCATTCTCCATGATGTGATAATTTCACACTGCATGCCCATATCAAAACATCTCATGCACCCCATAAATATATATACTTACTATGTATCCACAAAATGTAAAGATTAAAAAAAATTTTTTTAATCACTTACGAAAAAACAAACAACTTTTCAGAAAGTTAAATGGCTCCTCAGAATAGATGACAGAGATGAGACTGTTGTTACAATGTCTGTTTCAATGTGGTGCTGACTTCTCATCTGTGAGAAGGAAAGATTACAGTTGCTCCAAGGGAGAGGATTTATGACAATTGAGTTCTTTTGAGAGCCTCTGCTTTTAGACAGATAAAGAATTTCAGAAACTCAAGTGTCTTCAGCTTAATATAATTTTTATGCCATAATGGCTTGTTCTAGACTCCTTTACAGCAATACCACTGTTACTCTTCACACCATTCACTCATCAAAGCTTTCACAGCTTTGAATCATCAACAGTCTCAAAATCAAAAAATACTTCAATAGGCATTCTGATTTCTGTACTCAGTCTTAAAATTTTCAAAAAGGCTTCATAAAAATGCTAATTGAAAACAAAAATGAAGCAATGAACCATAAAAAGCATTAAAAATCTCAGCTTACACAATGATGTATTTCAAAATTCTCTTAAATATGTTGATGGGGTTCAGGACATGCTACTTCAAAATAAGGCACTTTGGCATTTGAGAAAACAGTGGGAGCAGGAAGATTACTCTCACCTTCCCCTCATACCCTGTCCTTTGAAATAGGCCATAAAATTTAGCTGACAGGTCCCTAAGAAGGTTGTAAGACCTTCAGGTGAGAGGTGCCCACCCTAAACCTAGAAGAAACATTCTTAAGACACAGGGACATGGAGAAAAATCTGAACAAACAGGCCTTGCCAAAAAGTTCCCTGTAGTTCACTCTCTTTAGATCATATCTCTGTGTCCGGTGTCTGGCTTCAAAACACAATACTTCAAGTATAGTGCCTTGGCATGCTGAGTATGTTAGGCTGAAGAAAACCAAAAGGGCCTCAGAAGCAAAATCTGACTTTTTCCTGCCCTCCTTTCTCCTGCTCCTCCTTTGTCCCCCAAGAAAAGCCAAAGAAACTAGAATTCCTCTTTCCTAAAGCAAGCCATAAAACTTAGAAAGGTTACCTTAACTCTTTCCCCGACCTTTCTGTCTAACAGTTGGCCATAAAGAAATGCTGACATACCTTACCTGATAGATGATAACACCTCATTCCTAAAGGGGTCCTGCCTATACCCAAGAAGAAGGAACGTTCTAGAGAGAAACCAAGAAGAATCTGAACAGACAGGTCTTGCTGGGTTCCCCTCTCTCAGTCTATTACTAGTTGTCCAATCACATTTCTACATGATTGTTCATTCTTCATCAAATCTAAGCATAACAAAGTTTTCCTGTTTCTTTGGCTCTAAATTTCTGGAGGTGAATGTGTCATTTAAATTTCTGAATAAATAAACTTGCATGTTTTCTCCTGTTAATCTGTCTTCTTCTCAGTTTCATTTCAGACCTAGCCAGGAACCCTGGGAAAACTGAGGAAACTTTTTTTCCTCCCCTATGTAATCATACTTCTTCATAATTTTCTACTTCATCAAACTTAGCATAAAAACACACAGGTTTCTCTGTTTCTTTAGGTCTTTATTTCCTAATGAAGGCTCCCATGCTATGTATAACTTATATTAATTTGTTAAGTTGTCTTTTGTTTTAGGGTCTCAATCATGGACCTAGCGATGGGTGGGATTTCTTCTCCCCTAGAGTGTAAACAATAAATATAAATTTTCCCCAAATTTAAATTCAAAAACTAAATATCTTCACAATAATTATTACATATTAAATTAAAAACAAGTAGAAAATTACTGAGTTATATTGTAATGTTGCTTTGTGGTACTAGCTTACTTCACCTACTAGGTAATTTACTTGTTTTGGCTCTCCTATTTTGCAGCACCTTAAATTCAAATCTGTGCCTCAGCCACATTGCAAATGATCACCTCAGAGAGACAGATGTGGAAAGTTGCAAACAGAAATACCTTAAAATATGGAAATGCATGAATATCCATTAACGTATTTTTCTAAAGAAATGTATATTTATTTTCAATACATAATATAAATACAAATATTATTTTTCTTCTTGACTTTGAATATTCTAAGATAATGAAAAATATTAGCACCTTCAAACACCTAGTCTTGTTTACCAACTCTTTGTTCAGGCCCAGAATACTAATTTACACATAGCAGATCCTCAGTAAATATTCTTTGAATGCAAGAATGCATTTTAAGCCTCAAAATATAATTTTGTTTGAAAGAAATGTGCCCATTAGAACTTCTCCATTTCATAAATATGAGGCAAGACTTTGAAACACTAGCTCTGTAATTTGTGTACAGATAGAATAAAGAGAATTCTAGACGAATAAATGTTCTCACCATTAATTACTTCCTAAATCGGAGTCACTTTAAATCACTACAAGATTACAGAACTGTACCTAATTCCTGCTATTGTGTTTCAAAGAAACAGGTTTTGTAAGGTTTTTAAAAGAATTTCTGATAAAATGTTAAGGTGTTCTCAGTTATTCACAGAGGATACTTTTCGTCATGAAAGCAATTGTTTAGGGGTTTTGTCTGCTGCACTGCTGCACTTGTTAAAATATGGTTAAACATATCACTTTCAGTTCTATTTAAAATGGTTTAAAAGTGGTACAAACTAGTTTCAAAGAATGTTGCATAGATTATAAGAGTAAATACAAATCTAAGCAATTTGAATTAAAAATTGTCCACGGTGTGCAAAAAAAAAACTTACCTACTCCTACCTTCTCTTTAGTATTTCTTTCAGAAAACTTGAAATTGTGAATGCTTTCTCTGTCTTTTTGAAAAGTATGTAAATTACTTTAAAAACTAAATGAGTCTGTTGCCTTCTTTACAGGCATGTCTTTCCTAGGGGTCTTGAAGCCATCTCTTGCGATGTGAACACCAAGGAGGTTGGCACCCTGTCTCTGGATGTTTAGGCTTGGCACCAGGCTCCAAGTTGTACATTTTTGCTTGTCAAAAAGAGACAGAAAGTTTTCTTTTTCCTTTGAATAAAGACAATTAACATGTATGTTATGGACTATATATACCTTGCTATATAAAAAGGGTAGAATTTTTTTTTTGTCTCTGTAGTCCCTTTAGCATACTGCCTATGATGCACATTGTAATCTGGTTTAATGACTATGCAATAATAAAATTTTTATCAAGCAAATGGGCTCACTGCCTGATGCACTGGAGCTCATATCAAGGCACTGGCTTCTGAGAAAAGAAAGGCTTTATTCCAAGGTCAACAAGCAAGGAGAGGAGGTACAGCTCAAATCTGTCTCCCCAGTTTGGGATCTGGGGCAAGTTTTAGAGGGGTCAGAGGGCAACAGAAAGGATTCAGGACTGTTAGCATGGCAGGGTCTGACTAAATTTGACCATTTTCAGTAAGGTGTGTTGCGGTAGATTTTAGCTCCAGATCTTCTAGACCAATGGACTTCTTACTTTTAAAAGGGTTCTGGCATTCAAATTCTGGTCATGTCCACTTCTTTGTTCCATGGAGATGAATCAGTTCCAATGTTGTTAGAGGTAAAAGCTTTTTCTATTGTGCATGATCAGGCGATATGACTTGTAGTCTTGGCTCTCTCATACCCGCAAGGTACCCTGACATTCTGTTATCAACAGAGTAGGCCCAGTTTGGGCTCATCCACTAGTTACCAAACTGTTTCATTATTTTCTACATTCACTGAGTTAATATGAGAGTTTTAAAAAATATTTCTCCAGTGAAATTCAGATACAGTATTTTTTAATAATTAATTTTTGTTATAAACTTGGTTTTGAAAAGAAAGAAAAAGCTCAATTAAAACAAAAAGAGTAAAATAAAACAAAGACTGGAATTAAGGCATTAAAAATGTTGCTTGCCTATTACAAATGAAGTAGATCCCATGTACTTTCCTGGCAACAACAAAGATTATGGAACTAATGTGCTATAAACCAGATGTTGGGAAGCAGAGGTTGAAAGCTCACAGAATGCAGAGCTTTTGGTTTTAGGTAAATCCATCTGTGTAAGATGAGTAAAAATAAATTCAATAGTTCTCACATCAAAGCAACCTATTTATTTCAAAGACAACTAGAAAGGAATTCAACTATATCCTAATAAAAATATTTAATTGATGAAATTGAAAAAAAATTAGAAAGGCAAAGAAATACTTTCATCAATTAATACATCAAAACCCCATTGTAGGAGTGGTCTTAAAAAATAAATTACAAAAAAAGCTCACATAAATAAAGTGAACTATTATCTTTGTTGTCACTAATTATTACTTGATTACATTCTATGTCATCTAGCCTAACAGGAAAAAAAAAAGGTATTGAAGATCAAAATGCCAATTCTACACTTCTTCAGTATGAAAATATTGTCTGAACTTCAGGCTTATAAGCAATGAGTCAAAAAAATGACCAACGCAGCCTTAACATTCCCTTCAGCTTGATTAAACTTTATAAAGACTTCTGACCTCCTTTTTCTTAGAGCAGTTTCCTTAGAAAACTTGCAATTGTAAATTCTTTCTCTACCCCTTTGAGCTGTAAAGCTTTTCAAAAGCTTCTTACCAGGTTCCAATGCAGAAATAATTTTCTTAAGGACCTTGAAGCCATCTCTTCGAAATGTAATCACCAAGACTGATAATACTCCTATCTTCTAGATCCTATGGAAGGAAAGAAATCTAAATTCTTCAGTAAGCATAAGTGTCAATTAGCAAACACAAATAGCCTAATCACAGAGGAAAATGCCTGCAAACTCAGGAAATAACACAATGAGATCCACATACCCCATTGATCAACTGCCTACCTCCCCCTGGCCCCAGTGCCCTTTAATACTCATCCACTAACTCACTCCAATGCTTAAAACCCCTCCTGCCCTTCGTTTCATTGCAGTTGAGCTCAGATGTAGTTCTACTCTCTCTCCCCTATTACAATAGCCTTGAATAATATCTTCCTTGCCTACTTAACTAAGTAACTTTGTTCAATACAATTTTTGTTTGTATTGACAAAATCTAAGCTAAGAATTCTTAAAATCTCAACCCAAAAGAAAAGAAGCTTGATGAGAATAAGAACTATTTAATTCCTAATTTTCTTTATTTTTCAGAAAGTATTTTATAATAGATAGTATAGATACATGTATAGATCATATTATAGGCATAAATGTATAAATATGTAGACTATATTATAGATATAAATGTATAAACATATATTTATATATGTAAATATACATAATTTATACGATAAATAAAACATTCTTCATAATTCTCTATTGGCAACATAAGAATAAAATACCATGAAGATAGTTTTGGAATACTGGTTTATTTAATTTCTTACAACAGAAAATTTTCTATATTGCCTTTTCATCACCTGTAGATAGTAAACTTTTTCTACCATTTCTATCTAAATGCCTAGTTGTCATAACAAAATCAAATCCTTAAAAATGTTCATTATTTCTAAAACTAATATAATCTTCAAAAAGAAAATCAAAGGTTTTCATTCTGACAAATGAGTAATAATAGTAGACGGTCACATTATTCTTACAGAAAGTAAAGTAACATATTGGCCTATTTCTAAGGAAGGACAATAAACTGGCTACATAAATATATATTTTTTTCATTAAAAAACATATACTACAAATGTAATTTAATGTTTTATAATCATAATAACCAGGAAGATATGTAAATGAGACACAACAGAAAAATGTCTTGCTAGAAATTGACCACAGGCACAAATACAATACAAAGAATGATGCAAAATATATCTCTATCTCTTTTACTAAATTTGCCTATCATAGAGTCCATACAGATGGTCATCTAGATGTTGATTTATTTTCTTTGTTTTTTATTCTCCCATGAGTCCTTGATTCTTTTTCTACTTCTCAGTTATACTACCAGGATCTCAGTTCCATTTTGAATGGGTAATGACAGATCCTAGGGGTCTGGAAATCCAAAGAGAAGACTGAACAAATTTTCCAGAGCTAGAAATCAATGAAATAAGTTTACTTTTGCTATTACCAACAGCCTTTGGAATATACTTTTGATACTCTCTAAGCTAACTAAATCTATGTCTTGACTGCATATTACCACATATTTTCCCTCATGAAGGTTAAAGGTAGTGGATGAAGGTGAAAATAAAATGAAATCCAAACACACAGTTATTTAGAATAAAATTTGTTCCCGTTGGCTATATGTCTTTACATGTGTACTTCCTACTACTTGGGAGGCTCTTGTCCAATTACCTCCAACTTGTTAAAACTTTATGTTGTTGAAATCTCACCTCAAAAATCATTCCCTCTAGGGAACTATCTATGACTTCCCATTCAAAGCCAGGTTTTCTCAATTTTGAGCTACCATAGTGCTATAAATTTTGCCTTCATAATCCTTATCACATGCAATGATATTTTTGTGTGGGTGAATAATTGCTGTCAGTAGGGTTCACTAATTACTAAGCTTCTTGGGTGCAGAGATTGTGGCAATTCTTGCTCAACGCTGTATTCTCAGAAATTAGTACAGTGCTTAAAACAAAGTCATGCTTAATAAATGCCTGTTGAATTAACACCTTATTTAATTAAGTTCCTCATCCTGGTTTTAAGTGTGCACTCTACTGGCTACTAGCTATCTGACCTAGAACATATCTATATAGATGATATTTTAAATAAAATCATTTAGCTTGCTAGTATATAATAATTTTTACTGAAGCAGAACAAAGGTATAGAATGAGAGCATATTTAGTCAGAAGAGAATTTTGAGTTAGCTCTGCCCTCTTTGCTATAAACAGAGACAAAGCCTGAGTATGTTGAACAGATTATGCTAGTAATAGAGCAGTTTTACTAAGCTCTTCATGTTCTACTGGCAGAAAAACAAATCAAATATTTTAGTTTTAAAATCATTGTAACCCATGTAATGAAGGATTTTGTATTTTCTATTTTCTAAAGGTTTTTCACATGTAAACCTTTGTTTGTTTGTTTGTTTTTATGTGAGGCACTGAGCATTAGGTTGTTTCATTTGATGAGGAAAAATTAAGAATGCTGAAATAGATGGTTTCATATTTTATTTAATAACCATAAATATTTTATGTGATATCAAGAAAATAAAAATCCCAAGAAAGAGATCTTTTATTATATCCTTACTCTTCCTCCCAGAATGATCCAAGGGGAAAAGAAAAATCATGCCAAAATACTGCAGTTTATCTTTTCAGTCATTTAATACTTAGACACCAAATCTGTTTTCCTTCATAAATGAAGCAATATTCTAAATTCTGTTTTTAAAGACTAATTCGGATAAAAGGAAGTCCTCCGTTGTATTGTTTTACAGCTTAATCAAAGCTAGAAGCCTTTTATTCCAGAATCTGATCAGGGTTAGACTTCTTTCTGGGCATCCTCAACCTGAAAAGGTTTCCATGGAGAGCATCAGAGTTCTACCCAGTCTAGGCACTGGTCTTTCACTCTAAATATTGATTTCAGAACTAAGTTAAATGAGAATGAAACTTTTAACCTGTTGTCCCTCCATATCCCCAATTTTTAAATTCCTGGGATAGATAATTGATATCAAGGTAAATTGACAGTACTAGATTTATAATTATTTAGAGTATCAATTAAAGTAAAAATAGAACCAAATCTAGGAGCAAAATGAACACTGCGACATTTACAAATCACATACCAACTCCCTCGTGCAATAACAGACTGTGTCATTGACTGATCACAGACTCGGTTTAATTGGCAAAAATTTAAGAAAAAGAGAAAAAGGCATCATGGCATCAGTTTTTTCTGGGTCTTGAAACAATTCTTTTCAATTGTTTGGCCCTTCCCAGCTTAAAATTTGATTCGGTCCTGCCACTGGAAACCCTTAAGTACATTGTAACTATTGACATTTCTGTAATGATGGTTCCTATAGTCCCCAGGTCCCCAACTCTGAGCCTGAGAACTCCCAACTTCATATTTCTATGTGTCAGGGATTTTCTCCATGCCCCACATTACTTCTACATTCTTGTACCTCAATTCTGAATTACATGGGCTCAGTCAAAGGACAGCTTCTGCTTTTTCATAGAAAGGTACTTCACAATAATAATAGGTGTGATATTATAAAATATATATTTGGTTTTCATCTCCTTTGTTTCCTGACATAGAGCTCCTAAAAGCCTTGGAATCTCCTGAGTGATAAGTGTCAAATTTTGCATGCTGAAGAGTAGACTTCTGGTTGGGCTAGGGGCTCCTAGGTAGCTTCAGGATGGAGACTGGTCACTGAAAAGACCAAAGCATTATAAAAGAGTTGGAACATTCAGCCCCATCTACCAACCTCTTGTGGAGTAGAGAGACTGAAGGTTAAGTTGAAGGTATATCCCCATACCTCACCATATCCACTTCTTTGTCTGATGTTCAGCTGTATCCTTTGTGGTATCCTTTATAAGAAATTGTTAAATATAAGTAAAGTATTTCTAGAGTTCTGTGAGCCATCCTAGTAAGTTAATTAAGTTCAATGGAGGGGATCATGGGAACCCTGCTTTATAGCCAGTTAGTTAGAAGTATAGGTGGCAACATACTTACAACTTGCAACCAGTATCAGAACTAGGAGGCAGTCTTATAAACTGAGCCTTCAATCAGTGGGATCTGACACTACCTCCAGCTAGACAGTGTCAGAATTGAATTGAATTAGAGGACACTGAGCTAGTGTCCACTGCAGAATTTGTTGCTTAGTGGCTGCTACAGAGACATCCCCACACTTCTTGATGACTAGAGGTAAGATTTTCTGTTTTGACAATTAGAGTAGGAGGCAAAAAACCTGGTCTTTCCTATATCAAAATAGTCAATGATCTGAAAAACATTCACAGGATCCCCCTGCTCACACTTACTATTCCCTTCTGATATGGTCTGGCTCTGTGTACCCACCCAAAACTCATTTTCAATTGTAATCCCCACATGTTGGGGCAGGGACCTTGTGGGAGGTGATTAGATCATGGGGGAAGTTCCCCCATGCTGTTCTTATGACAGTGAGTGAGGTCTCATGAGATCTACTGGTTTTGTAAGGGACTTTCCCCCACTTCAGTGTGCACTTTTCTCTCCTGCAGCCATATGAAGGACATGTTTGCTTCCCCTTCTGCCGTGATTGTAAGTTTCCTGAGTCCTCCCCAACCATGTGGAACTGTGAGTCAATTAAATTTCTTTCCTTTATAAACTGCCCTGTCTTAGGTATGTCCTAATAGCAACATGAAAACAGATGACTATACCTCCTCTTCATTTGTGTTTGCCAAGTTTTTATATTTTGGTTTCTTTCTATCACCCTCATTGATGTCATTTGTTGCTTGTTCACAAATTCCTTCCTCCTCTAGCTCCTGATTCCTGCAGAAGACTTCTGGCTCTTACACTTGCACATCACATAGGCTCCTGAAGAACTGAATTAGACTTATTTTTGAAACCTTAAAAGTTTGTGCCTTAAAAGTTTATGCCTCCCTTTCCATTTTCTAGAGTCTCTTTTCATCTTTTGCTTTTCCCTGCCTTTGGTATATGTGCTACTCTGATGATTCTCCAAATGCCTCTGCAACCACTGTGAAGACCTAGATCTCCTTTTCTCAAGTTTTGCCTTGCTGCCTGAACTTTATATAAGCTCAGCTGAGTTTGGAAATTATCAAAATGTTCCCAAATTTGTTCTTACTACGCTGTTGCTATGTCTTCTATTTTCTACAGTTTCTACTTCTATTTTCTGCAGTTTCTTTCTTAGACACAAGTTTATTAACCTGGGTTTTATTTATTAAAAAAAAAAAAAGGTTGAAAAGTTTCCTCAAAAAGAGTCAAAATTAGACCTTGATTTTTAATTTTTACCTTCCATGCTGTAAGAATTGTTAAAACACACACATACACACACACCCCACACACACACACACACATACACACACAACTATATTCTGAAGACTTCCATTTAACCAATGTTTTCTTAATATCTCTAAGCAAATAATGGCTCTCAGACCAGAATGTTGCATGAAAAGACTTTTACATACTTTTTCTAGCTCCTGTAGATTTTCATTCATCATGAGCCAACTTCATTTCTTTTTTCATTACCTACATAACAAAGGGTCTTATTTCTTATTACAAGATTTTAATCTCCAACATACTTGGTTGGAGATCTTTATAGCCATAATGAAGTTCTATTTAAAGTCGAGTAGAGGTCTGAAGGTCCCTAAGCAATTAAAAAATAAAAATAAGGGAGACTATGAACATCCACCAACCAAGCCATGCAAGGAACCATCATTTTCATGAGAACATATGTACTCATGCAATGTATGCTATCCCTAAACTCCATTGAATGCTCTCAAGCAGTCAGCACTGAAATGCAGAACAAATGAGGCTGAACAGAATGCAGAGAGGCTACAGACAATCATCTGATACTGCCCTTTCTCCCTACTTGACTCTCAAGATAGTGAAGAAGGACGTTGGAAAACCTAGGAAATGAAGTACTCGACGCTCCTTAAAAGCTTCCTGAGAAATACTGAAAAAGGAAAAAAGAAAACTTGAAGTGAATATTCTGAAATGGCATAAACTAATATTTTTTAAAAGGGTGTCTACAAAAACATCACGTGTCTACAAAAACATCAGAGATGAAGGAAAAGTAACAGAAAGCAGACCATCTCTGACATACCTCTCTTGAGGCCTACAAATTCTAGAAGTGAATAAAAAATTGTTTAATCCAAACATTAGTATATCATGAACTTTCAATCTTGAATTAAAATATGTGAATCAATGCTGTGTTTTTCCAGCCAATAAATTTATTGTGAATCTGATTTAAATTATTCCAGTATTTTAGTATTTTATGAATTATTACTACTAAATATAGTTTTACATTATTGCCTATAGCTAAATCATTACAATGTCTATGTCCTAAATAGAATACTATGCCTGCAAGAGATAGATTAAAAGTTATTAATGACTCTCTTAGTTGAGCATTATCATTTACTATAATTGAATTACTTTAAGAATTTGGCCCAATAATATACTCTTATTAAATATATACAGAAGAGTACAAGTAAAACATGCCAGGGAAACAATGTCTTTGACCTTCAGAAACTCAGTTTAATTACTTAACCAATCCAATTTATGGTCAACAATGCAGAACAGCTTTTCACTGTAGGATTCAAATATATGTGGTTTGTGCTGCATTTGAAACTCCTCCAGACCGATTCTGCAATCTATTATATGTCAAGATATATCCAATATCTCTCATTGTTATACATTTTAATTTTGGATGATATTTATACCCAATTATTATGGTTTTTCTCAACATGGCCTACTTTCAGAATTAACAGATTATTGTATCTTTACCATTGTTTATTTGGAATGGGAAGGAAAGTCTTCATTTAATGTAGTTCCAGTTTTGAAAAGATTTTTTCAATTAACTAAAAAAACTTATTCATACTGTAAAATCATAGAGTATATAACAATATAATTGAAATGAACTATCCTAAGATAAAATTATTTAGGTTTGTGATTTACAAAGATTTACAAGATTGAATTGAACTAAAGATACAATTCATTTTTTTCTCTGAAATCTGAAAGTTTTTTGTGTTTTAACAAGGGTTTTACTTTGTGCATTCTTTTTCTATTGTTACATAATATTTCACATATTTATGGGGTATATAGTGATATTTTGTTCCATTCATAGAATGCATAATACTTAAGTCAGGGTGTTTAGGGTATCCACCACCTTGAGTATTTATCATTTCTATCTGCTGGAATGCATTCATTTTTTAAACTTTATTTTTTATTATTTTTAAATTTTTGATTAAAAATTATTTAACACAATATAGTCAAAATATTGTCATTTAAACATATAGTCAATGTTTTCAAAATTGGGAATTTTTTTCCTTTTATTTTGAGGGGTTTTTGGTAATTTTTAAACATTCATTTTAGGTTCAGGGGTACATATGTAGGTTTGGTTTATAGGTAAATTGCATGTCACACAGGTTTGGTGTGCAGATGATTTCACTACCTAGCATATTACCCAATAGGTAGTTTTTCAGTCTTTCTCGCCTCCCATCTTCCACCCTCAAGTAGGCCTCAGTGTCTGTTGTTTTTGTCTTTGTGTCCTGGTGTTCTGAATGTTTAGCTCCCACTTATAATTAAGAACATGCAATATTTGCTTTTCTGTTTCTGCTTAAGTTTGCTTAGGATAGTGACCATCAGTTCCATCCATGTTACTGCAAAGGACATGATCTTACTTGCTTAGGGTAATGAACTTCAGCTCCATCCATGTTACTACAAAGGACATTTATCTTATTCTTCTTATGGCTGTGTAGTGTTCCACAGTGTATATGGGCCACACTGCCTTTAACTAGTCTACATTGATGGGCATTTAGGTTGATTCCACATCTTTGCTATTGTGAATAGTGCTGCAATAAACATACATGCTTGTATCTTTATGGTAGGATGGTTCATATTCCTTTGGGTATATACCCAATAATAGGATTTCTGGGTCAAATGGTAATTGTTTTAAGTTTTTTGAGAAATTGCCACACTGCTTTCTACAATGGCTAAACTAATTGACATTCACACAAGCAGTGTATAAGAGCTCCCTTCTTCCACAACCTCACGAGCATCTGCTACTTTTTGACTTTTTAATCACAGCCATTCTGACTAGTATGAGATGGTATCTCATTGTGGCATTGATTTGCATTTATCTAATGATTAATAATAATGAGCAATTTTTCATATACTTGTTGTCCATGTACATGTATGTCTTCTCTTGTAAAGTGTCTTTTCCTGTCCTTTGCCCACTTTTCAATGAGGCTGGTTGTTTATGACTTGTTGAATTAAGTTCCTTATAGAGTCTGTATATTCTACCTTTGTCAGATGCATAGTTTGCAAATATTTTCTCCCTTTCTATAGGTTTTCTGTTGACTCTGTTGATAGTTCTTTTGCTGTGCAGAAGCTCTTGTTTAGTTAGATCCAATTTGTCAATTTTTGGTTTTGTTGTAGTTGCTTTTGGTGCCTTCATAATTAAATCTTTGCCAGGGCTTCTGTCCAGAATGGTATTTCCTAGATTATCTTCCAGAGTTTTTATAGTTTTAGGTTTTATATTTAAGTATTTAATCCTTCTTGAATTGATTTTTTTATATGACATAAAAAGGGGGTCCAGTTTTATTCTTTGTGCATGTAGCTGGCCAGTTATCTCAGCACCATTTATTCAACAAGGAATCCTCTCCCTATTTTTTTTTTTTTGTCAACTTTGTGGAAGATCAGACGGTTGGAGGTTTGCAGCATTACTGCTGGGCTCTCTACTCTGTTCCATTAATCTATGGGTCTCTTTTTCTACCAGTACCATGATGTTTTGGTCACTGTAGCCTTGTAGCATAGTTTGAAGTCAGGTAACATGTTGCCTCCAGGTTTGTTCTTTTTGCTTAGGCTTATCTTGGCTATTTGGGCTCTTTTTTGGTTCCATATGAATTTTAAAATATTTTTTCTAATTCTATGAAGAATGTCATTGGTAGTTTGATAAAAATACCACTGAAACTGTATTTTGCTTTGGGCAGTATGGCCATTTTAACAATATTGATTATTCTTATCCATGAGCATGGAATGTTTTTCCATTTGTTTGTGTCATCTCAGATTTCTTTACGCAGTGTTTTATAATTTTCATTGTAGAGATCTTTCACCTCCCTAGTTAGCTCTATTCCTAGTATTATATTCTTTTTGTGGCTATTGTGAATGGAATTGTGTTCCTGATTAGACTCTTAGCTTCAGCATTGTTGGTGTATAGAAATATTCATGACTTTTTGTACACTGATTTTGTATTCTGAAACTTTGCTGAAGTTGTTTCGCACTTCTATGAGCTTTTGGGCAAAGACTATGAAGTCTTCTAAATGTAAAATCATATCACCTGCAAACAGAGATTCTTTTATTTCCTCTCTTCCTATTTGGATGCCTTTTATTTTTTCTCTTGGCAAATTGTCTAGCTAAGACTTCCAATACTATATTAAACAGGAGTGGTGAGAGAGGGTATACTTGTCCTGTTTGGTTCTCAAGGGGAATGCTTCCAGCTTTTGCCTGTTCAGTATGATGATGGCTGTGGGTTTGTCATAGATGGCTCTTATTATGAGGTATGTTCCTTCAATGCCTAGTTTGTTAAGAGTTATTAACATGAAGGGATGTTGAATTTTATCAAAAGACTTTTTGCATCTTTTGAAATGATCCTGTGGTTTTTGTTTTTAGTTTTGTCTATATGATGAATCACATTTATTGATTTGCATATGTTGAACCAATCTTGTATCCCAGGGATAAAGCCTATTTGATCATGTTGGATCAGCTTTTTGATGTGCTGCTGGATTTGATTTCCTACTATTTAAGCTGAGCATTTTTGCATCTATGTTCACCATGGATTTTGTCCTGAAGTTTTCTTTTTTTGTTGTGTCTTTGCCAGATTTTGGTATCAGAATGGTGCTGGCCTCATAGAATGAATTAGGAAAGAGTCCCTCCTACTCACTTTTTTTTTTTTTGGAATAGTTAAATAACTTTCTAGAGGTATATAGTACATATAGTAAAATCTACCCATTTCAAGTATACAATTTAATGGTTTTTAGTAACTATAGCAGGTGATTGTTCCATCATTATAAACCAGTTGTAGAACATTTCATTCCCCCAGTATTATCTCATGCTAATGGACAGATTCTCATCCCTAGCTGCAGACAACCACTTACATACTTTGTCTTAAAAACTTACAGTTTCTGGACATTTAACATAATAATATAAAACAGATGTCAAGTATTAATCTATTGGAGAGAAAGAAATTAGAGTAACTGGACTGTGATTCCTTTCCCTCCTTATTTAGAGAAAAAGAAAGGTGACTCTCCTGGGAATAAAAGAAGGCATGCAAATGATCTAATCACCATATAAAATGTCATAACTGGACTTCATGGTAAAATAGCAAGTGAAAACTCTTATCTGTGGAATGCTTTTGGGAGAATGTATATGATTGTTTAGTAATCAAACATAGGATTTATAGACTATAGGGTAAAATGTTACATAAGCAAAGTGGCCATCAAAGTATAAAATGGATATATTTCACAGCCTAAAGGCTATGTTCTTTCCAGAATGCCTGCAGCCAAAGATTGATTACAGTACGGGTAATAGGGCATGGTTGTCTCTTCCCAATTTAGGACCCTAATGTGCAAGCATTTTCTTCAAAACTCTTCATTGAGGGCAAGGTATTCTAGTGATCTAGGCATATCAAAGTTGTCTATGCAACTAATAGGTGGGATGCCAAGGAACGAAAAATCATTTAAAAAACATTTATATTCTACAGATCCTCTATAACAGCAAAATTTTTTAAACTGGCAACACAAAATTTTGAAAAGAATATATAACATTCAGAACTCTCTTGAATTATTGGTTGGCATGCAATATGATACAGCCTCTTTTGAAGAATATTAGCTTCTTAGAAAACTAAATGTATAGCCATTCTATGACCCAGCTATTCTACTCATTGGAATTTATTCAAGAGAAATGAAAAGCTGTTCAAAGACTTTGTACATGGATGTTCATTATAGCTTTATTAACGATAGCCCTACTGCAAACAGCCCAAGTGTTGATATAAAGAAGAATGAATAAGCAAACTGTGGTGTATCTATAGAACAGAAAATAGAAATATACAGGACGAAATTACTGATACACATAACATAGATGGATTTCTATAACATTATGCTGAGTAGAAGAATCCTTATCCAAAAGAGTATATAATATATTATTCTATTTATGTGAGGCTCTAGAAAAGGCAAATTAATCTACAATGAAAAAAATTATAACAGCGATTGCCTCTTGGGTGGGGAAGGACGTGCAGGAATTGACTGGGAGTAGACCTTAAAAATGTTCTAGAGTAACATTAACAGTGTATATCTTGATAGAAATTTGGTTTACATAGTTTTATGCATTTCTCAAGCTCAGAAAATATAATTTAAGTTTTATTTATTGTGTTATATATACATTTTACCTCTAGAGGAAAAAAATATTTAAAATATTGAGCTAGGTAGTTAGTTACATGCATGCTAAAGTGCTTATGAGGAAGCACACTCATGTCTGTAATATAATCCTGCATTGCATAATGGCATTTCAGTCAATGACAGTTTGCATATACAACAGTGGTCCTATATGATTATAATATCATAGTTTAGTTGTATTTTTCTGTGTTTAGCTACCCAAATACTTAATATTCTGTTATAATTGCCTACAGTATACAGTACAGTAATATGCTGTACAGGTTCATAGCATAGGAGTGATAGGCTAGACAATATAGCCTACATGTGTAATAGGCTATACCATCTAGGTTTATGTAGGTACACTCTGTGATGTTCACACAATGATGAAATTGCCTAATCACATGTTTACTAGAACTGCTTTTTGTCATTAAGTAACACATGACTGTGATTTAAAATACATCAAAAAAGATGGATTGGTGATAGTCGGAGGAATGTAATACATGATAAACAGTATACAAAAGGCAAATGGTATAATCTAGGTATTGTGTATACTAGCAATAACTCCAAAATTCTTTCAGCTTGTTGTATGTTTGAAACTTAACATATGAAAGTGTTGAAAATGTGTGTTTGTGTTTGTGTGTGTGTACACACGTCATTGTGTAGAAACGCCAACTGTATTCTTATTTTTCAAACACAGTATCAACACTAGAGGGATTGAAACTTTACCTTTATTCATCATAGTTCTTAGGTTGGGACAGACTCCTTTAACAAAGGACAGATTAACAACAGACAAACAAACAAGTGTATTAATGTGTGCAACATACACCACACTGGAGAAATCTCAATGAAAATACCTCAAAAAGATGACTTAGCTTCACTGATAAAACATCTTCAACACAGAACAATACACTTGTAAAGAAATGACAGACAAAGAAAAGCAGTTTTAAACTTCCAAGGGCAGGCAACTGCAGAAAGGTAAATATTTGGGATGAAACTAATGGAATAAAGTCTGTCTGAAGATTCCTCTGGTGTCAACTCTGGGCTGATGAGTCTAGAGTTATTACCTACAAAGAAGAATTTATTTCCTATCTTTAGGCAGAAAGAGAAGATGATAGAGATAGCTTCCTCTCAATTTGCTGTTTCTTACTGCCTTCAGTTCAAAAATAACTTTTATCTCAAGGAGGCATTTTGAAGTGACATGCTGGTTTACTTTAATATCTTATTGAAACTACTGTATTATATCCAGTTGTACCTGCTAGCATCTAGTACCTTCTTATCCAACATTATCAATACTGGTAGCCAATCAGTAAACAAAATGTCAGTTAAGAAGGTAAATAAATATTGATGCATGCCTATCTTAAACATTTTATTCTTAACTCTAAACATATAAATATATAAAATGTTTTTCAATTTTTTTGTAGATTCCCTTTATTATTATTCTTTTTTTTTTTTTTTAAAGAAAGGAAAAGAGAGGAAAGAAAGTGAGAGTGAAAGAAAGAAAAAAAAGAATGTACGAGAGAAAGAAAGAGGAAGAAAAAGAGGGAGAGAGAACAGGATTCTTGTTCTACTGCCCAGGCTAGA
>CAUYLG010007818.1:0-65542 GCA_963573385.1 Cacajao melanocephalus | reverse complement strand
TGTGTTCTCATTGTTCAACACCCGCCTATGAGTGAGAACATGCGGTGTTTGATTTTCTGTTCTTGTGTCTGACACCATTTTCTAAATAACCTATATATTTTTTGATTGATTTGAGATACCAAATATAAAAATTACTAAATTCCCTATGTATTTAGATATATTAAACCTAGTAACATTAATAACAGATATTTTATGCATGTATATTTATATATGTATCTATGTGCTCATGTCTATGTGTTTAAATAGATATATAACTCTGCACCATGAAGATAATAAAATTGATTACATACTATAACATAAATCAAAACTCAATGATTATCTCCAAGTGGAAATACTGCACTCAACATTGTCTGATCACAATGCAATTAAAATAGCAACACCAGAAAATAACACCAGAAAACCAAAAGCCTCTACCTACCAAATATTAAAGTTAAAAAGCATTTAAAGCTCTTGGCCAAAGAAAAGTTATAAACCAAATGAGTTGAATATGTAAAAGCCATAATAATAAAAACACTACATATCAGAACCTATGGCATATATATAAAACAATTTTCAGAAGAAAATCCATAGCCACAAATACATGTCAGCAAATAAGACTTAAAATGTTGAATAAACATCACTTTCCTCTAGTGTATTTGAATGAATATCTTTTTCTTGTATGCTTTTAATGGTTTTGTTTTTTTTTCCTTTTTTTGTCACAAATGTTGATGCTACACTAATTGGTGTTTAGATATTTTTAACAATAACAACTTCTGGGTGTCTAGATTTATATATATTACTTGACCTTTTGCCTGTTAGCCCAAAGATGATTTATCACTTCAGTACAGTGAATTTGCTTGGACACTGGTATATTTCATTACTGCTTGCTCCTGATTAATTTTTCTGGCACAGATTGTGCCCTTACAGTATGCAGACTTCAAATCTTCATTTCAGAAAAGTTTTCTTGAATTATACCTTTAAATACTTTTTTCTCTATCCATTAACTTGTTTTTGTTTTTTGTTTTTTGTTTTTTTTTTTCAGAGATTCCCATCATGAACCATACCTTGGGCCCTCTATATCTATTATTTGTTTCTTACTCTTTATAGGTCTCTATTTCTATTCTATAGTATTTATTTTTCTCATTTCTATTTTTAATGATTACTTTTCCTTTTTGTTTTTTTTCCATTTTTTCCTACATTCTTAAAATGATCTTGCTCTTTTTCCTACTTTAATTTTGAGTTCTGCTGTCTTTTGACTTCTAATTTTTTATGCCATTTTTTTTTTGTCTCTTAAAAATATATGATGAAGATAAAAGTTGTGTTTGCTTTGGGGCTTGTGACATGAGTTGAATAACAATTCAAAATAATTTTAAAGTTACTAACTGAAATAATATCTTCTAGATTGGTATAACTTGAAGATAAATATGTACATTTCATCCTATGTATTATAAACTATTTTTCTTAGCTTTATTATTTTAATAGACCCATTTTTGTGAGATTTCATAGAATACTTATTGAAAAAGCATTCTCATAGTTTCTTGTTATACTTTTTTCTACCACTTATTTGACTTTTAGTATTAAAATAGAAAACAATTCTAAACAAGAATTTATTTTTATAAAAAGACATTGGCATTTATAATTTAAAATTTTTATATAGTTGCATTGCTATAGTTTTATTGCTATGATAATCTCACCATAATACAACATTTTCAAATGTTACATGTTTTAGGAAGATCTATTTTGAAACTTGGAAATATAATTAATAGTTACTTGTGCAAGAGAACATTAGAAAACCTCACACTACAAACCCTACATTTATTTTTGGCACTATTTGTTTATTTTTTTTTAAGTTGACACATACAAATTCTTTATGTTTATCATGTACAACATGTTTTGAAATATATATACATTGTAGAATGACTAAATCAGGCAAATTAACATATGGATTATCTCATATTTATCATTATGTGTGTGTGATGAGAACACTTAAAATCTCTTCTATTAGCAATTTTTTATAATACAATAGATTATAATTACATTCATTAATTAATTTTTACTAATTTTTTTTATATTCCTCACCTAGGTCACTACTCTATTATTTTAAAAATGTGTGGTAAAATTTTAGGTCACAATTTTCACCTGCATTGTAATTATACATTTTTCTGGTAAGCATTCTTCACTTGCCAAAATTTTTTGCCATCCTTTAGAGATGCAGGCTATCTGGTTTTCACACATCACAGATTGCTTCATTCCTGCTGCCACAGAGACAAACTGCTTCCTGCAATTATGGCTTGTTTCTGTGAATCATTTTGAGGCTATGCCTCAACTTCTCTTTAGAATTAAATGAGAACTTGGGGGCATTTATTGACACCTATGGTGGCAAAGAAAGGATCTGACCTTTACAAGTTGGGAATAAATCTTACCTATAGGACTTTTTTCCCCCATCTGAGATCTAGTGCCACTGGACCCACTATGTTTCTTATTCAATTTATTCCACAAAGCTCTTGTCTGACCTCGATTGCTTTAGGAGGATTTACATAAAATATTAAATCCTCCTAACTAAGAGTTATTTTTATAGCACACATTTGCCAAAAATAGAGTATGCAGGTTTTGGTAGATTAGATTTTTGATCCCCATTATTCACCTGTCCTCATGTCCTCCCTCGTGTCACAGGCATTATTGACCTAGGGTTTGGCTACATGACTTGATTTTGCTAATGATATGTGGGTAAAAGTGACACTCTGCCAGATCCAGGTCTAGATCTCTACAGTCTCTGAGTTAACACTTTCATTTTTTTAGGCTCTGATAATACCACATCCTGGCCAGCTTGCTGGTCCAGGCAGGATAAGCAACACCTGAAGCATAACTGCTTCAAGTGACACAAAGACATGAATAGAGAAGCAGAGCTGTCACAATCACCACAGCCTGAAGCAGAGTTGCACAGATGAGCCCAGCCAACTCTCAGATGTGGTAGCAATGATAAATGACTGTTGTTTTAAGCTGCTGAGTTTTATGTTTGTTATGCAGCTAATGAATGCACATTCTGCTTAGAATTTATTTTTGCTTTTAAATTATTCCTAGAAGAAATAAGAAAGAGATGGAAAATGTTTATATGATTTACCCAGTCACACTGATATTTAAAGACCAGCATTTTAAAACAACTTCTTCATGTTGATTTAGGTGTATTTAGTTAGTTCATTTTAAAGATTGCGGTAGTTTGTTGTATATTACAATTTATTCACGTTCCTCTTTGCTGAATATTTCCACTGTTAGTATTTTCAAAGGCTTCAGTGACAGCTCAGCTTTTGAATCTTCCTAAATCCTCACATAAAATCAGAAAAAGCATTTAGTTAACAAAACCAAATCCACAGGCAATTTTTATTAAAATACTAGGTGGCAAGGTATATTGAAAGACACACAACACAGACAAGTGGAAGACAAACCAGCAGTAGCCACAAGATCTGTGCATGCATCTGTGTGTTTGTAATGGTTGGTGCCAAGAAAAGGGGGAAAGAGAGCAAAGCAGTGAGGTCACAGATGGGTGTGAGAAGAGAAGAGCACCCAAACAGCCAACAGGTGTCCACTGAAAAGCACTGAGAGACAGGAAAAACTAGAACTGCAGCTACCACAGGAAACTACAGAGGAGGCAGCTCTGTGAAGTTGGAAAAGCCATCTGAATCAAATCTCCTTTTAAAAGTCCAGGAACATGAATATCACATAAAAATAAACAAGACAAAAATATTAAACTTGAATTTCTTAAGTAAAAACGGAATAAGGAATGAAATACACATGCAATGAAAGGACTCCAGAAAAGACACGCTTTAGATACCTACATAGATACATACATACATACATAATGCATATGTACATACATAGAGAAATAAACAAATAAATAACAAAACTACACCTACTATTTTAAAATGAACTAAAAGATACCAAGAAAATGACTTAAGAAATATGTAATAAAAATACAACATGAAATTACTTTAGAAAAAACTCAGAAACAAGGTGGCAACTAAAAAGCTAATCAGATTTTATTTTTTTAAATAAAAATAAAAGAGTGTGCTTATTTTTTTAAATACTCGTGAATATTTTGTATCTGTAACTTCAAGCACATATGCTAGAGTTTTACTGAGGGACACACCTAGAAACACAATTAAATAAAGTGTGCACATATCTTAAGTTTGCCAAATATTGCCAAATTGCCATCTAAAGTGGTTGTGCTGGTTGCTAGTTCACATTCATATTAATATCTTAGGAGAATTAACAGTTCTACATGTATATATTCACATTTTAATTGTCACTCTTTCAATTTTGCCAATTTATTGAATGTGAAATAGTATCAAACTGTTATTTAAATTTTTATCTCTGTGATTATTGAGGTTTAGCATTTTTTTATTTTGAAAATTTTTATTTCATTTTTAGTTGACAAATAATAGTTGTATATATAAGTAGGGTAGAATGAGATATTTTGATACATGTATACATTATTAAGTGGTTAAATCAGGCCAACTAGCATATCCATACCTCATACCTTGATAAATGCCTCAAATATTTATCATTTGATGTAGTAAGAAAATTTTAAAGATTTAGCATTTTAAATATATTTTCAAATCATTTTTTGGTGAATTATCTGCTCATATGATTTATTTTATTTCTGTTTTTTTCTTTATTGCTTTACAGTAATTTCTTACATATTGGAAAACACTATCTTGTGCATTTTCATATTTTTTTAAGTTTAAGATTAATCTTTTGGTTGATAGTATCCTCTTTTGAAACAAAACTTATAATTTTAATGTGGTATATTTCCACAAGTTTTCATATATCTTGTGGTATTTGTTGTGCTTTTCTCTGCCCAGTAAGAAAAATAATTGTTCTATGCATTTTTTAAAATTTGGTAAAGCTTTGGTTTTTAATTCTGAATCTTTAATCCATGAGGAATAGATTTTATTTATTTTTGTCATGTCAGCATCCACACTGAAACCAATTTTTCACTGGATCTCAGATGAGCACATGAATCTGTATGGCAGCACCCAGAAATGGAGATATTAAAGTAAAGAGAGTGCTTATTTTCGAATTCGATAGCTATTGCCAAATTGTTCTGCTAAGGTATTTTTCAAATTGACGCTATCACCAACAAGGCATGAGTTCTACTTCCCTATGAGTGTTATGAATCACTAATTTTTGCCAGTGTGATGAGTGTTATTTGTTGTGCCAATTGTCATTTTACACAGTCATTTTTTTTCAATTGGTTTCCTTGAGATATATACACAATTACTCATCCAGAGTGGACAGTACACTTTCAGAGTTAGCATGAATATGCGAATCCCTGCTTATTTCTTTCAGAGTGATAACCAGATATCCCCCAAAAATGTGTTAAATACTACCTTCTTCTCTCACGTTTACCTTGTATGTAAGACGCTGTTTTAAAGATGGTTGAGGAAAAGAAATTTACAATTATTTACAATTATTTGAATTTTCTTATCCTCTTTAAATATTTATATTAATGCTGTCTTACATCTGTAGGAGCACTCAACAATTTTAAAGATTCCTAATATGTAGTTCAACAAGCATTTAAAACTCAGATTAGAGTTTCCCATAACTACATGTAATAAAGTAATACAATGTTCTTATGAGTCTTTTTCAGTTTCTTAGTTACTTAATTATGTTTCATCAAAAATGCTTGCATATTTATATCAACATTCTGTTTACCCCTTAGATTATTCATGCCTGAGTGGAGTGTCAGCTGCAGAAATAGGAGGTTTAATGAGTTTCATGGGGATACCTCATTCCAAGAACAAAAACTGGAAAAGAAATACAACAAAAATGTCTGCATACTAATATGGTCCCTTGTTAGAACTGATCTCAGGAGCACAGATGATAAATAGTCCCTGCCCAATATACATATCCTTGAAGTGGGCCTTTACCTCCAATTTGGTGTTCTTTGTGTAAGTCAATCTCTCACAGACACTGCACTAATGTTTAATATACAAACCACAAATGCCCAAAGGAAAAGGTTGCCATTACTCTATCCTGAATACTGCATTACTCTGCACCTGCTCAGCTTTTCTTTTAGACTATTGCTTTGTTCTGCTGATCTTTTATTTCTCAAGAACATTGTTGTTTGTAATAGAAGTAGGACACCATAAAAATAAACATTTAACTTATTAGCACTCTGCACATATCTCCATTTTTGTTTAAAAGAGAACTACAATTTACCTTGTGAAGATAACACATTATAAAGCAGTTTTTAAAACATATTCAACATATATTATACAGTCCTAGTCTATTACGATGGCAATAAAAGTTAATTTAAAAGAATAAAATTTAAGGTTGATTGAAGCACATGAAAAATGGAGAACTAAGGCAATTATTTAGGCTTGTAAGACAAAAATTATAATGTGTGTATAAAAGATGTTGATTCTGTATAATTTAGATACGTTATATTGTATATGGTGTCTGTGGGGGGGGTGGGTGTGGGTGTGTGTGTAAGCATGCACATGCAGCAAAATAACATGCAATTATAATCTTTGCATTCTAATGATCATGAAAAGATTGGTTTTAAATTTTGCAGAAAAATTAAACAAAGACTTCCAAAGGGCTCTGAATTTCTTAAGCCAGGTGAAGTTTCTGAAGGCATATCTTTCAATGGTATTTAGGAGAATTTTATTAACTTGTCTGAAACATAGTGGGAAATACTGTTTGATTCCGTTTTAAATCTCGCTTTGAACTATATTCAGCACTTTCTAATGGGACATTCTCTAGATTTCCCAATTTTCTCAGATTTCAAAGAGATTAAGTCAAAAGTTGCTTATTCCTCCCTACATAAAAGAATACTCTCATGTGTTGTCTAGTGACAATGAGAAGATAGGCAAGAGGGACCAACAGAAATGAACATCAAAGTAACTACTAATTCATGTAAGGCATTTTACATATTATTTATGTTATTATTGTGGTTGAAGTTATCTGTTGTCATTCCCTCTTTTATTCCACAGAATAATAAAATAATTATTCTTTCTTTGCAGAAAATGATGCAAGAGAAGGTAGCAACTTGCTAAATTTGCATGGATAGTAAGAGCCAGTCAAGATTTAAACTTTATGAGTTCTATGATTACAAGGTCAATATCCCTTCCCATAAACCATGCAACAAAAGAAAATCTACATGGAATTTTTGATTAAGGGTGATAAAATATGCAAATGTATCCAATGAAATAATCAGTTTGCTCTTAGTGCTATTCTGTGTTGTTGAGAAGGTATGAATATATTGCCAATATCATTCATTTAAGAAACACAAGTGCTTGAAGAATTTTTAAATATTGGGCACTCTAACAGACCCCATAATGTATGCAACTTATAAAATACTTTTTATGATTTGATTTAGATATCATTTATTGAGTTATTATTTTTGTCAGTCATGAATCTATTATCACATTTCATCTCTTCAACAAGCAGGTGAGGAAAACATTAAGTAATTTTTTATAGAATAAAATACTGAGACGTTCATAGACTGATCACTGTCACAGAGCCCTTCAGGGACTTACCCGAATTTAATCAAAGATCTCCAATTTCCAGTCCCCTATACTCATACTCTTCCTGCACCTCCTCAAGCAGACTGTTCAATGCACCAAATACAGAAAACACTCACGATCCCAACAACGATTCCAAGTTAGATATATGGAATAATTATTGTGATAATTCATGGTTTCAAAATTCCTTTTATAAACAGTAATCCAAGTATGTAGATTTCCAAACATCCAAATAATAGTCTCAATCCTTTCTTTCACTTTGTCTAAAGAAATTAAATTTTAAAAACTCACCATCAAAATGTTATCAACTAGATAAAGAAATAATAAGAAACTCTTCTTTAAAATTCCTTGAATATGCTGATAGTAAATGCTATGATGTTTCCTATTATCATTAAGGAAGGCCATCTACTTTGTCAGTTAAGCACCATGGCTCCTGCAGTTCAGACTTAGAGAATCCAAACCCTAGTTCTAGGGTTTATTTTCTCAGGCAATGACAACATTTCTGAATCTTGCTTTCTCCATGTGTGTAGTAGGGATAAGAATATGCCTGTGACTCATTTAGCATGCTTGGTTATAAGTCTCACAAAATTCTACTCAAACCAAATATAACCAAAATGTGTTGGCTTGTGTAAGTATAGAGTTCAGAAATTTCAAGAATGCTTTCATCATGGCCTTGGCTTCATTTTTTTTAAGGTTTTGTGCCAACATTGGCTCACCAAGGGGAAGCCCAATGGCTGCAATAGCTGTGAGCCCCATATCTCACACTATTCCATTTAGAGCAAAAGAGACCTACTCTTCCCTCAACCATCAAATACAAGAACCCAGGTTTCATCGAGATTTAACTATCAAGAGGCACATGCCCACCTTTAAAAACATGTCTACAGGTTATCCTGTAATCCAAGTGCTTTGGGAGATTGTGTCAAAAGGACTGCTTGAAGCCAAGAGTTAGAGACAAGCCTGGGCATCATAGTCAGACCCTGTCTCTACAAAAATAAAATTAATTAATTAATTAATTAATTAAACTAAAAACAAAATTAATCGGTGTAGTGGTGCATCCCTGTAGTCCTAGCTACTCAGGAGGCTGAGGTGGGAGAGTCGCCTGAGCCCAGGATTTCAAGACTGAAATAAGCTATGACTGCACCACTGCACTCTAGCTGAGGCAATAGAAAGAGACTCTGTCTCCATTAAATAGCAAAAAGTTATATGGCATAAAGAAGAATGGGAAGGAGTATTCTTCTTCTGGTTTAGACCAAAGTGCGCATCTAGATTAGGTTAAGTCTTCAACCACATAGTGACTTCTCAATGGGGGAAGAGAGAAATTATTGCTGGGGATGCCAAAATCAATGTCCTCTGCAGACTGCCTTTTAAGAGTGTCTGTAGAATTGAAAAAGGTAACACATGTAATGCACCTAGCAGAGATTCTGACACAATAAAAGATACATAAAATTAAGACCAGCATGGTCAACATAATGAAACCCGTCTCTACTAAAAATACAAAAAATCGGCTGGGCGTGGTGGCTGGTGCCTGTAATCCCAGCTACTTAGGAGGCTGAGGGAGGAAAATACTTTGAACCCCTAAAGGCGGAGGTTGCAGTGAGCCAAGATCGCACCACTTCACTCCAGCCCAGATGACAGTGCAAGACTCTGTCTCAAAGAATAAATAAAAATTAAAAGTTAGATAATATTTTTATTCTAATATGATTTCTTTATTTACATTTTATTGTATTTTTTTATTAGCAGACAAACTAAAATATAGAAGGCAAGATTATACGCTATAATTTAGAAAAAATTCCAGGATAGTTGTTCTACATAACTGAATTAGATCATTTTCATTTTATGTCATGAGTTTGGCTTGTACAGACAGCCAAATCATATATCTTTGTTCAAACAATTCCTTGTTATTATCTCCCTTCATTTTTCCCATTAAAAAATGTATAAACTAACTATTCAGCAACAATTGATCTGTCAATGTAACCAACAGTCCAGCAATTTCACCAACTACTTCATTAAATGAACTGAAAGAACATACATACTTCCTAAGGTGCATGTGGTCCTGATATACTTTCCAATGCAACAATTTTGGCTCAATACTTAAAGGGATTAAAACGAAGTGGGTGATTTTTTTTTTAAAAAAAGCACATTTCAGAAAATTGAAGGGATGAAATCTCCCTTAGTTATTCAACTATCTATTCAGGTACTGAGCCACTGTGCAGTTCTATTTTCTACTCTTCTAACACTCATGCACTGGCAAGACAAAATTTTCACACATTCTAATGAACCATCATTTCTCTTTTATCCATGTCTTGTCATTTCCATTTCCCCTTATCTCTTTTTTTAAGAGGTTCTGTGTCACTTCAACCAACCCAGCTTTCCATAATATTAGACAATATTTATTGAGTGTCTATTATTTGTCGGAAACTGTTTTAAGTCTTTTACGTGTATGAACTCTTTTAATCCTGAAAATGATAATGTTACTTAACGAAGGATTTTTATACTCCCTTATATAGTAGCACACATTATTGTGAACCCTTGAGTAAGCCTACATTTTATAGCAATCTATGTTTGAAGAAGTTATTTTTATAGTTGGAATAAATCACTACAAGAATCAATATATTATTCCCTCAGATACACACACACACACACACACACACACACACACACACACAGAGCCCTACTATGGTATGTCTAGAGCTCTTCAACTGGCATGAATTTCCATACGCAGGAGTCTCACTGTTCCTGAGTTTATATCATCAGATTAATTTACATACAAAGACTGCCTACCTGTCTCTGAATCACAGTTTCAAGATCCTGAAAAATATAATTTAATGTACCAGCTGAAGTTAAATGTCTATGAATGATTCACTCAGCTATACCCAAGAGGAAGAATCTCAAAGTTCATAAAAAGGATAAAATATATCATAGACTTAACAGTTTTGCTGTTACTAATAAGAACCCTTATAAAAGGAAGCAATACTATATCAGGGCTTAGTGGGACTGGAGAGAAATGGAACATATAGGGATGGGAAGAGGCTAGACAAGGGCAGAAAAGACACTTCACAGACACAGTTCCCTAGCTTTTTGTTTAAGGAACTGAGCAAGTGCTTTAGAAATGAGGTTGGGAAATCAGTGAATTATTTATAATTGATTACTTAATTACACTTAACTGTGTAGCAAACGTTTTTATCTGTAGTGCCAGTTGAATCGTTCTCATTCAATTTCTCATAATTTTAATCAAAGAACCCTTCCTAATGTTATTTGAGGCTCCTATGAGAATAGGGATTTCCATGGAAATTTTTGCTAAGATTCTTATACTTTGAGAGTGCAGAACACACAAGTAGCAACCCTTATAGACTATCATCTTAATAAGATATTGCCCTATGGAAGTAGTCTGCCATTATACTTATTCTTATTTTTTTTAATGTTCTTTCTATAAGCAAACAAGTGAAAGAGAATGCAAATTAATAACAGCACTACTATCAACAAAAAAACTAAGAGCTCTTATACAGATGTGCCATAATCAATTCCCAGAACATGATATCTATAAAAATTCTTCACATCTTTTCATAGAAAGTAACACATTATATAAGTGAATTGTCTCATCAAAAGATATTCATGAGCTTCTTCCTCTAACATGTTTGATTCTTCACTTCATTGTACTGAAGAGCACCATAGTTTCTGTTGCTAACATGAGAAAACACAGATTTTCTCTCAATAGGCTAACTAGTTAATATCTGTAATGTCCAATGCAGATATAAACATATAGAGAAAAGGAAAAAATAGGACTTACATTACCAACTCAAACTCAATCGCAAATCAAGAATCTGAATGAGACTTTATATTCAAGTTATTTTAGAGAAGCAAGTTGCAAAAAAAAAGTATTGTCCTTGTTTTTTTAGTTTAGTTTTCATTTTTGCTTTTTTGTTTTGAGACAGGGTCTTACTCTGTCACCCGGACTGGAGTGCAATGGAATGATTTCGGCCCATTGCAATCTCTGCCTCCCAGGCTCAAGCAATTCTCCTGTCTCAGCCTCCCAAGTAGCTGGGATTACAGGAACATGCCACCATGACCAGCTAATTTTTGTATTTTTAGTAGAGATGGGGTTTCACCATGTTGGCCAGGCTGGTCTCGAACTCCTGACCTCAAATGATCCAGCTGCCTCAAGCCTTCCAAAGTGCTTGGATTACAGGTGTGAGCCATCGAGCCTGTCCTGTCCTTGTTGTAATTTTAACAATTCTACATTCTGTGCAATGATATCTCATTACATCGTTACACGTTATATTTGTATTTCCTGATGACTAACGATATTGTATATGTTTTCATGAGTTTTTTTTGGACACCTGAACCTACTCTTTTTTTGTCATGTTTTTGTCTTTTTCCCATTTATAAAATTGAGATCTGTCTTTCTTTATTGGCTGATTTTCTTAATCTTAATTGTATTGACTGATTATTTACTGAATACGATATATATGCTGTAAATGAATTATCTTATCTAAAGTATATATGTGAGGCAATTATTTTAGTCAATGGCTTATCTTTTTACTCTCATAATATTGTCCTTGGTGGAACATATATCTTAATACCATAAAACCAGTTTATCGATGTTTTCTTTTATGATTTGCTTTTTGTGAACTCTTTCAAAAATGTTTGTACACATTGGGCATATGAAAACTATTTCCTATTTTCATTGTGGGAGCTTTATTATCTTGCCACTTACATCTATATCTATGATACATCTCAAATCAATTTTTATGTATAAATGTTAATGTTACTTTCCTTTTTTTGTTTTGTTTCTTTGAAGACAGTTTTTAATAATGGACTACACAACAATCATCTGAAGCAGAAATTTTTAGAGACAAATCATGACACAATTATACATGCAACTTAAAATCATTTTTGTCAAGACTTTAACAAAGATCTTACTTCACTCTCTGTTAGTATTCAAAATAAGACCATGATGTTAAATTTAATATTAGATAATCAGGCTACCAAGTTAAGGTTTGTTCCATTAATCCAGATTGCCTCAAGGAACAGAGAAAATTATGGCCTTAGATAAACATAAACATAGGACTTTGCACATTTCGTTTACTTAATGGTGATGTGTTGATTTGATAATCTTAAATTATCTCCAACCCAACAGGCACTGTCACATCTCTTGATATAGGGTCCTGACTTTAGACTAAAAACATGACATTCTTTCTTTTTTATTTTATTTTTATTATTATACTTTAAGTTCTGGGGAACATGTGCAGACGTGCAGGTTTGTTACATAGGTATACACATGCCATGGTGGTTTGCTGCATCCATTACCCCGACATCTGTATTAAGTATTTCTCCTAATGCTATCCCTCCCCTAGTCCCCCACTCCCCTGCTGTCCTTCCCCTAGCTCGCCAACCCCCAATAGGCCTCAGAGTGTGATGTTCCCATCCCTGTGTCCATGTGTTTTCATTGTTCAACACCCACCTATTTTCGAATATCTGACCTGGTGCCATGATTGAAAAGACAACCATTGTCACAGCAAATTTCAGTGGTGTTCTGCAAAACGGATGAACATACATGTACAGACCCATCTCTAGACTGTCTATTTTATTTTATTAATCTATATGTTTATTCTTGCACCAGTACCACACATTCACAATTATTGTAGCTTTATTATGTGTCTTGATATTTGGTAGTATTAGTAATCTGGCTTTATTCCTCTTTAAAATGTCTTTGACTCACATAAATCCTGTGCATTTTCTTATAAATTTTAGAATTTTAACTTTAAAACTGCTGGGATTTTGATTTAGATTGTGTTCAATCTATAGAGGGTTATGTTTGAAATCTTTAAATAGTGTTTTAATTTTCTGGGGCTACACAACAAATTACCACAGATTTAGGAAATCAAAACAACACACTCATTACCTCACAGTTTCCATAGTCAGAAATTTGCGCACAATTTATCTGGATTCTCTGTCCAGGGCTCACAAACCTTCAATCAAATTGTTGGCAGAGTCTGGGGTCTCAGTTGAGACTCATGGTCCTGTTGTTAGTGTTTGTTCCTGGAACGTGTAGAACTCATGGTAACTTGCTTCTTCACGATCAAAAGAGTCTCTGACTTCCTTCTCTGCCTCAAAACCCTCTTTAAAGGATTCACCTGATGAGTCATGATTGCCTCAAACAATCACAGTTTTGCTTGACTTAGCTTCAACTAATTTGAGATTAGTTAATTATATCTGCAAAATCGCCTCACCTTTAAGACTCAACGATGCATAATTATGTCAGTGATATCCCTTCACCTTTTCCATATTCTATCAGTTAGAAGCAGGTTGAAGGTCCTACCTACAGTCAAGAGTACATTATGCAAGGTTTTAAATCATTAGGGCTCATTTGAAAATTCTGCCTATAGGATGGGCACAGTGGCTCACACCTGCAATCCCACTGTTTTGGGAGGCCGAAGATTGCTTCAGAGCTCAGGAGCAGGTGGATTGCTGGAGCTCACCAGCCTAGGCAAAATGGTGAAATCCCATTTCTAAAAACAAAACAAAAAATAGAAAATTAACTGGGCATGGTAGTGCGCACCTGCAGTCCCAGCAACTCAGAGGGTTGAGGTAGGAGGATTGCTTAAGCCCAGGAAGTTGAAGCTGCAGTGAGCCGTGATTGTGCTACTACACTCCAGCCTGGGAAGCAGAGAAAGACTCTGTCTCAAAGAATAAATAAATAAATAAAATTCTGCCTACTACAAGTAGTGAGTTTTCCAGTTCAAGAATATGGTGTTCTTTCTGTTCATTTATGGTATTTTAAACTCCTCTCAGCCATATTTTATAATTTGTATTGTAGAGGTCTTGCATATCAATTGGAAGATTTATTGTTAGGAGTTTGATATTTTTGTGCTGTTATAAATATTTTAGAGTTATCCTGTTTTTAGCATAGAGAGATACAGTTTACTTTTGTGTATTAAATATGATCTATTCACCTTGCTAAATTATTTCTAATAGTTTATTTGTAAATATTAACAGATTTTTATGTATACACAATCATGTCTTCTGTTTCACCTCCCTACTATCAATTTTTATGCTTTTATTATGATTTTGGCATTAAATAGACCCTATATTACAATGTCGAATTAGAGTGATTATAGTGGCATCATTGTCTTTTTCCAACCAAAGGGGAAAGTGTTGAATATTTTACCATAAAGTATGATGTTAACCATGCGGGGAATTTTTTTTGTAAATATCTTTTACCAAATATCAAAGGATTCCTTTCATTGCTAATTTGTAGAACATTTTTAATCCTTAATGAATGTCGAACATTGTCAAATTATTTTTATGCATCTATGGAGATAATTATATTATTTTTATTCTTTATTATCTTAGTGTGGTTAAAGTATATTGACAAATGTTCTAATATTAAACTTTTTCCTTTAGAAAACCTTCTTTGTCATGATAACCATTATTTATTTTACATATTTCTTGGTTTGAATTGCTAAATTTCTTAGGGGGTTTGCTTTCATGTCATGGGATATGACATGAAATTACAGATTGACTGTCATTTTTCTTTCTTACATTGTCCTTGTCAAGCTTTAGTATCAGATTTATTCTGGCCTCATAAAATGCACTGGTAAATAGTTCCTCTTTTAATATGCCCTGGAAGTATGCTTGTTTTTTTGATTGATAATTGTTTCTTCCTTATATTTTTAGAAGAATTCATCAATGAAGGCTAGAGAGTTTTTTTAAAGATTTTTATTTTTAAAACAGCTTTGTTTGAAGTATAATACACAAGAAATTGCACATATTTAATGTATGCAAATTGATGAGTTTGTACATATGCATATACCCATAAAACCAACCCACACTCAAGGTAATAGAATATCCATCTCTTTCAAAGTTTTCTTGTGTTCCTTTGTGTATGTGTGTATGTATGTATGTGTGTGTTGTCTATTTTGCGATAAGAACATTTAACACAAGTTCTACCATCTTAATATGGAAGATTTAAAATTATAGATTCAATTTCTTCAATAGATATAGGACAGCTTAGACACTTTGCTTTTTATTATGTCACTTTAGGTAAATTGCATTTCTTAAGAAATTTTTCCTGTTATTTATTGTTTTCCCCCAGTATTAGTTGTAATCTCTAATCTCTTTCCCAGTCATCTGTTATAATCTGATTAGTAATTACCTGGAAAGAGATTAGTAACCTAGAAAGGAAGTAATCACCTTTCTCCAGACTCTCAGTATTCCTATCTACCTCCCAATCACCAATCAGAAATTAAGTTAATTATGGACATAAATTATTTTGAAGATATTGGATAAATTAACCATAAATGGTTGATATATTTGACCATTTTTCATACCTTTCACATAAGCAATCAACCGTAACCAACAGTCACATAATTAAAGAGTTTTTGTTTGTACTTTGTGTTTTTAACTAACTTCTAAGAGTTTGTTTCTATAAATTTTGCTAGTAAAATCTCAGTAACTGAAGTTAGAGAGTTAGTAGAATGTTTGAAAGGATTAAAGATGCTTTTTCTCATGTTAGTCCATCCAATACAATATAGTCACCAATTGGTCATCTCAACATCCTTTCTGTAAGTCAGTCATCAGTGTGGCATGATTTGGATATACTTCAGAATAAAAGTAAATTGAATTTTTCCTTGTCTTTATAATGTGAAAACATCCTAACACTAAAAATTCAAATCCAGGTAACCATCTGGATTTTGGTAGCTTGTATCTAAAATATTTGGTTTTTGGTTATTTAATCTTTTATATAACTATATTTATAGAAACTGTGAAAACACTTTATGAGTACTAAGATGTTAGCAAATATATCTGAATTTTAGGAGAATATGGAATTTCTTATAGTATAGTTAAATAATTAAGTAATGTAAATGTACAGTTTAAATATTAACAGGATATTGAAACAAATTCATAAATTGGTGAAATGGCAGGACTAAATCAGGCCTCAGGCTATCTGGTCCACTGTAACTGGTGAAGGCATTTATAATGTTGAGCCTCAATTTGCTTATCTGCAAAATTGTGTGATAGGATTAGACTAAATAAGTTCCAAGATTCATTCAGTTATGAATTTGTATGAGTACACAATTTATAGCTTTAGGGTAGTATTTATGAAAATAAATAATTATACAATTGGAAAATTTGAAAATGTAAAATTATGTGTGATATTCAAACAACATATGTAAAGTTTAAATTATTACTGACATAATGAAAAATGTGAATGAGGAGGACTAGAATTATTTTAAAAATTGTTTTTCACTGGAACCAACAATATGATATAAAATTTTAATCATAGGATTAGTGTGGAGGAGAAGGCATAAATATACCTATTGATTTGTTAGGACTAAGGGCATATGTCGAATCATAGATGTATGTTAGGTACTTTGAACAAAGCAATGCTTAAAAATAATGATGAATATTTTAACAAGTAATCATAAAAATACCTATTCTTCAGCGGTACATTCAATGATGTGTTAACCATGAAAATGCACCAGTCAGGCTCCCTGTTGTTCTCAGCCAATTTCCGAGCATGACAAGCTCATTTCAGCAAGATGATGGCTTTAGCTTAAGGACTCCCTGTCAACCTAATCAAAATTTTCCTGGGACTGTGCTGCAGTTTGAGACTCTTTCAACACAATCCTTCTTCCTTCACACTCTTCTGTAGGTGTCAGACCTGAATTTTTCGGACTGAAGACTCACCTCACCTTCTCCTACTCCTTTGTCCAATAAATCTCTTTCAGAACTAATAACGTCTTGGTTATCTACTTCTTAAAAGATGCTACAATGTGCCAGGCACTTTCAATAACCAGCCAGAATAAGCCACACAAGAGCTGTATAGCACAAGTTAGTAGATTAGGGCGTGATGAGGTTTAGTGAGTAATTGAAGGTTATTTCATTAGCAAGTGCAGAACTGATACTCAACCAAAGTTTGTCTGATGCTAAGTCTGTGTTCTTAAATATCACACTATACTGCTTTCTAGTGAGTTTAATATATTTTGCTAATTTTGTGCCAAAATATGTGGAAGTAACTATTTTCATTACTAATAATTTTGGTGGTTTTTAAAACTGTATTATTCATCTCACCTCCCCTCATATGTTACTTTCTTAATTGGTTGCATGGTTTAATAGTTCAACAACATACAAATTAAAGAAAATAGTTTGCAGTTATGTGGTTTCTACACTGAACACATAAACCATTCCATTATAAAACCATTGTTCTCAAGGCCTTCTGTAGACCCTGTTAAATAGTTAAATAAGCTCTATTAACCTAGGTGTTTTAAAAAATCACTTAAAAATATTCTTGGTTTGCATGATTTTTTCTTCTTTCATTTCAGTGTTAGAAGGATCAAAGTTCACTGAATCAGAAGAGAAAGCAATTAAGTCTATGGTATAATATTTTGATATGTGACGCCTAATGTTTATGTAATACATTTTTTTTAATTACTAAAAATCTTAGTTAGGTCTTTCTGAATTACCCATCCAAGCAACAGAAACCTGATGGGATCTTTAATTGAAAAATTATTAAGAATAAGAATTTTACTTGAAAAGACATGATTAAATTGGCAAAACTTCTTTAACATACTAGATCCTTTATCTGTCTCTTTATTATATTCATTTATCTTAACATTTCCAGTTATTTGTCATTGCTGCTGTTGTTCTAGTGCCAGGTTTTAACTAACCAACAGTTTATTTCTTGTGGGCTTACTCAGACTTCATTCTCCTATCTTTCCTTTTCCCCCATTTATTATCTTTTTGTAATATGCAAATACAGAGACAGATAGTACCAAGTGAAACTGTAATATCTGGAAAATATTTGTGTGGTGTGTGTGAGAGAGTGAGAAAGAGACAGAAAGATTAAATATTTGGAAATTTGGGCTTCTAATTCTTCATTATGTCCTAGATATCTTTTACTTATTGACCAACATTTACAATTGTACTAAAATTTTTACTTACTTGAAACTAGCCTTACAAATACTTTATTGTCTTAACGAATCAACCTAAGCTATATTTGTTAAGTATTTTTTTTAAAATGGTGTTCACTTTCTACCATTCTGTAAAGTGATGAGCAAAACAGGCAAATAAAAGTAGTCTGCCTGATTTTGTTAATTGGTCTATTGATGATTTTGCTTTTTAGTTTTGTTTTGGGTACTGTTGGAGGTGGCAGGAAGTTACTGGAGGGGTTAGTGAGGGAGTAAATGGAAAGCAGGCATGCTCAGACAAGGACAGTTTTCCACAAGTATAAGCTGAATGTGCTCAGATATGTGTTATATCTTGATGAGCATCGACTAAGTTTCACATAACAGATATAAAGTACTCGTGCTGCAACTCAGCAGAAGGCTGCACCTCGTGTTGCATTTTCATGCTTTCCCCCACTCTTTGCCTGGCTAGGTTCTTGTTTATGCTTACAGTAGCATGACAGGTGCTTTTTCTTCTTACCAACAAATACCCCTTGAATGGCCTCTTTCTAGATCTCAGTCACTTTCTCTGTTGAAACCATTGAACATACCCACAATTGAAAACTTGTAAACCATTGGTTTTTCTTATGCCAATGAAAGTATGAGTTTGTGTCCAAAACCCACAGAAGTAGAACTGTAAGAATTTAATAGGAAAGTACAAATATATGACCAGTTTTTCCTGTAAGTATCTGTTTGGTGATCTGACATAAGAAAACTTTGCTTAAATATACTATAATATTGAGATTTCTGACACCTAGGTATTCATTTCTTTTGGTCCTCAATATTAAAAAATCCATGTATTTCTCACTAGTTAGAATCATACCTGAAACTGTTGTCTGCTGCCCTGTAGAGAAGAATCAGTTGAGAACCAGTCCCAGTCAGTAATAGGGAGATAAAAGAACTGCCTTGGTGAGACAAGCTATCAGGACAGTGGAAGATGGGGCCCAATATTAAATGTTAGTATTGCACTAAGATCTCTTCCTATAAATTCTTTACAGATTTGCTTATAGTTGATTCTGTGCAAATATATTTATTTTGTAAGTGGGATCAAAGGAAAAACAGCAATCTTGATCAAAGTTGAAGGAGGTATTTTTAATCCTTTGTTATAAATTGTTCAAATGCAGAGAAGAGTTGCATCTCCTTTCTGCTGTATTTAAATGGATTTTCAGTTAAACAAATACCTCTTATATGTGTGTAGATTTTTTTCCCCAAATACAAGAGATGTGTACAGACCAAGGATAAATTATAAGACACAAAAGAAACAGAAGAAATAGACAAGACATCTAGCTTATCTTCTGGCAAAGATAAGATTTGTGTTTTCTATTAAGCCACTGTTACAGTAGTTTCAGAATCTTTGTGAATCTAACATCAGTATCATGAAACTTGAGATCTGATAAAGACAATCTAATCTAAACCCCTCATTGCCTAGGTGGTGAAAAAAGGTCCCTTAAATCTCAGTTTAAAGGTGATTCCAAAACATCAAAATTTGTCTCATTAATTTGTTCGAAAATCGCCAATAGCAAGTAGATTCACTTTTATTTATAATGTTTTTTAGGACAGAGAACAATGTTCAGACTAGTTGGCATACTGGGATAATTTCTGAATCACTACTTTAGACAGAGCACATTATGTTAGCAGTAATATGACATTTTGTTTAAAAAATGAGTATTCTGCACAGCAAAGGAAACAAGCAACAGAAAGAAAAGGTAATACATGAACTGGGAAAAATTACTTGCAAGCCACATATTTGATAAGGGGTTAATATCCTAAATTTATGAAGAACTCTTACAACTCAGTAGCAGGAAAGCAACCCAATTTTTACATGGGCAAAGGATCTGAACTGACATTTCTCCAAAAAAGTTACAAAAATAGCCTAACCTACAGATATATGAAAAGGTGCTCAACATCACTAATCAGGGAAATGCAAAATAAAACCAGTAGAACATATCACTTAACACTCACAACAATGACAATTAAAAACAAGGGATAATAAAGGTTGGCAAGCTGTAAAGAAAAGGGAACTCTGGGAATGTAGATTAGTTCAGTTATAATGAAAAACAGTATGAAGGTTCCTAAAGCAATTAAAAATAAAACTGTTGGGCTGGGTGTAGTGGCTCATGCCTGTAATCCTAGCCCTTTGGGAGACCGAGGCGGGCGGATCTCCTGAGGTCGGGAGTTCAAGACCAACCTGACCAACATGATGAAACCGCTTCTCTACTAAAAATACAAAAGCTGGGCGTGGTGGCACATGCCTGTAATTCCAGCTACTCAGGAGGCTGAGGCAGGAGAATCGCTTAAACCCAAGAGGCAGAGGTTGTGGTGAGCCGAGATTGTGCCATTGCAGTCCAGCCTGGGCAACAAGAGAGCGAAACTCTGCCTCAAAAAAAAAAAAAAAGAAAAGAAAAGAAAACCTCTCTGGCAGGACGTGGTGGCTCACACCTGCAGTCCCAACACTGAGACGCCAAGACTGGAGGATAGCTTGGGCTCAGGAGTTCAAGAGCAGCCTGGGCAACACATAGAGGCCTTGTATCTACTAAAAATGAAAAAAAAATATTATGTAGGCATGGTGGTATATGCCTGTGGTGCCAGCTACTCAGGAAGCTGAGGTGGGAGAATCATGTGAGCCTGGGAAATTGGGGCTACGGTGAGCCTTGAACATGCCACTACACTCCAGCCTGGGTGACAGAGACCGTGTTTCAAAAAACAAACAAAAACACCCTGTCATATGACCCAGCTATCTCTCTTCTTCGTATATACTCAAAAGAGATGAAATTATCACCTTGTATTTCACTTACAATTCATTGCAGCATTATTTGCAATAGCCAACAATCTAAATGTTCATAGATAAGGGAACAGACAAAATGATATATATATATATATATATATATATATATATACACACAATAAAATATTATTCAGCCTAATAAAGGAGATACTGCCATTTGCTACAAACATGGATAGACCTGGAGCACATTATGTAAGTGAAATTAACCAGACACAGAAAGAAAAATATTGCATGATCTAACTTATATATGAGATAGAGATAGATAGATGATAGATAGATATAGATATATTTTAAAATGTCAAATACACAGAGATAGAGAAGGAACTAATGGTTACTATGAGCAGGTATGGGGGAAAAGGAAATGAAGAGATGCAGGTTAAAGAACGCAAAGTAGCAGATATGTAGGATGAACAAATTTAGAGATCAAAGGTACATAAGGATAAAGTTAATAAAATTGTGTAGCATTAAGAATTTTTGTCAAATACATCTATTTTAGCGACCCTTGTCACAAGAAGTAACTATACGAGATAAGAGATAGTAATATATCATATATTTAACTATTTTACTATCTACATATGTTGTATAACATCTTGTTGTCAATCTCAAGTATATATAATAAAACTTATTTTTAAAAATAAATAGATATTTTGCTTATTTTCACATTATGTTCAGGTACAAAATAATATTATTAGTATTAAAGGCATACCAATTAATACAAAAATATACTAAAAATTCTCCCATAGCTAAGTGGAGTTATCATAAATAACATACACATTATTGAAATTTCCATTTCAAGAAACCATAAACCCAGTTCTTCAAGTGAGAAATATCAGCAAACAGTTCATCTTTAGTGTTCACATTTCTTCTATTTTAAAGCATGAAACTTTACTATTATTCGTTTAAATTCACACTGTTTTTAGTTTCATGCAGTGCTCTAAGTACTGAGTGTGCTGAAGCTCTGGTATTTTCCCATTAAATGAAATATTTCGAACAAAGAGCTGATTCCTTGAAATGTATGTAGTTAAACAGATAACCTACAGAATGGGAGAAAATATTTGTAAACTATACATCCAACGAGGGCCTAATATCCAGAATCTATAAGGAACTTAACAAGCCAAAGAAAATCCCATTAAAAGTGAGCAAAGGACCTGAAGATACTTCTCAAAAGAAGACAGACAAGCAGCCAACAAACGTTATTTTAAAAATGGTCAACATCACTAATCATCAGAGAAAAGCAAACCAAAATCACAACGAGATACCATCTCACACCAATCAGAATGACTATATTTAAAAAAGAACAGATGCTGGCAAGGTTGTGGAGAAACTGAAACACTTATATACTATTTGTGGGAATATAAATTAGATAGCCACTGTGGGAAGCAGTTATAAACTTCTCAAAGAACTAAGAGTTGAAATACCATTCAACCCAGTAATCCCATTACTGGGTATATACCCAAAGGAAAATACTAATAAATCATTCTACCAAAAAGACATGCACTCATATGTTCATCACAGCACTATTCACAAGAGCAAAGACGTAGAAGTAACTTAGGTACCCATAAACATGAACTTGGATAAAGACAATGTGGTACATATATACCGTGGAATACCGTGCAGCCATATAAAGAACAAAATTGTGTCCTTTGCAGCAACATGAACACCGCTGCTGGTAATCACTGTAAGCAAATTAACACAGGAACAGAAAACCAAATGCCATACATTCTCACTTACAAGTGGGAGCTAAACATCGGGTATACATAGACATAAAGATGGGAACAACGGACCTTGGGAACTACTGGAGTGGGGAGAGGAGGAGAGGAGTTAAGAGCTGAAAAACTACCTGTCAGATACTATTCTCACTACCTGGGTGACAAGATCATTTGTACTGGAAATCTCAGCATGATGCAATACAGCTATGTGACAAATCTGCACACATACCCTCTGAATCTAAAATAAAAGTTGAAATTATAAACAAAATAAAATAATAAAAATAAATTGCTTTAAGCAAGTAAATTAGCAATTGCTTTTTCTTATTTATTGAACAGATGTTTATGCATTTTGCTTATTTTAAAATTCAGTGTTTATTATTGATCAATAAAGCTTGTTAGTCATTGTGTTTTATAAGAAAATGTATGCTGTTGCATTTCATTAAATGATTTGTCTAAGTAAATCAAGAAAATAAAATTTAATTTTGCTGACTTAGAAGAAAATATTTTAGTGCTATGCAACACAATGCTGAAAAAACAGATCAGTCACTTGGACTTTTACAGGTTATATTAAGTGAAATTTTCCTGTGGGAAATATTATCATATAGAACACATGCTACGATGTTTGAAATTACTATTAGATCTGTAAAATTAACTAATTTTTAAGAATGTTTACTTCATTAGTTGGAGACACTTTACCTTGGGCTATTTTCTCCTTTTTATCCCTACAACTTCAGAGAGTTAGATACTCTGGGGAAAATAAATAAAATGAAATAACCGTTTTGAAAAGAAAAGATATTTATTGGGGAATAAAGCATTGCAGTGGAATACATATAGTAAACTACATGTTTCAGGGAGGTAGAGAAAGACAAAATATTTAAAGGGAAAAAAAAGAGGGTTACCTTATTGTTTTAAGATCATCATCCTTGGCTACAAAAATCAGTGACAAGGGTGATGTCAGTCAGAGTTTGGACAGCCAGTTGCTGGGCAGATGTCCTTGCAGAAGTGTGTGTGTGTATATATGTGTGTAGGATGGCAACAGCCTTTGTGCAAAGTTACAAATTTTGCAGTCTTTTCTGATAGGTTCTGTTATCCAGCATACAAACACAAGAACCCTCTTTCCACCGTCTTTCTTGAAAATAACTATTTAACAAAAATACCTGACCATTATTTTTTCAGGTTAGCTATTTTCTGGTCTTTATTTCCCATGCTCACTTAAAATTGTGGAACCTCATTTAGTGAATCACTGCTTTCAACCACTTGCTCCCACTCTACCTTTTTCTTTAAATCTATTCTAATTGACTACTTTTCTAACATCTTATTTGATCATCCTGGTTGAAAGATTTCTCTCTTCTGAACTGACATAGTACTCTGATACATGGAATATATTTTTTATTATCTGTTATTATTTTGATCTGTATCGAACTGCCATTTGACTAGCCAAAAATGGTGGTAATTTCATATTATTCAAATTAATGTATGCTAAAGTAGTTTGTGTATGCTTTCAAATATGTGATTCATTCAATTCACTCATGCACTCATTGTATACTAGATTTTATTAAATATAATTAAATACATATCACTTTCTCATCTAGTATGTCAATTCCTGATGTAAAACAATGTCACATTATTTTACTTTTTAATAAAGAAGAGCACAAAAACAATTTTGTTGAAAGAATAAATGAGCAAATATGACCATAGCAGTAAAGATGGGGTCAATTCAATTATTACATTAGCAAATAAAATTAACGTAGTTCAACCATTTTCTGCTTGTAACACTTCCTAACCACAGCTTCTACTACAAAACATAGTTAGAAAAGAGAGAAGCAATATAAAATGTTGATATATGATGTATATTTTTTAATCCAGAAGCATATTCATTCATTCATTCATTCATTCAACAGTTTGTAGTTATCACCTACAAACTGTTTTAAATATATACAGCTATATATTTAAAAATTACATAGCTGTGGGAGAGACAAAAATCATGTCAAATATGTATTGAGTTTTTATATGCCAAGCACCATTCTAAACGTTTTACACACTTTAACTCATTTTATCCTCACAAAAAATAAAACTACAAAATGTTACCCACAGTTAGCAAGTGGTGAAAATGGAACACAGAGAGTGTAAGTAACTTGCTCAAGGATACATACCTCAGAAATAGTAGAGATGGGCTTCAAACAATGCAATCTAATTCCAAAGTCCATTCTCATAACCCTTAACTACTAGCTAGTATTTCTTCTCAAAAAGATCTGCCTACATGATCCACTAGATTGAGATCAGAAATCATTTCTTCCTCTTCTTTTTTTTTTTTTTTTTGGAGTAGGGAGACAGGGTCTGGCTCTGTTACCAAGGGAGGAGTGTTGTGTTACCACCATAGCTCACTGCAACAGCCAACTTCAGCTCAAGCGATGCTTCCACCTCAGCCTCCCAAGTAACTGGGATTATAGGTGTGTGCCAACACACCCAGATTTTTTTTTTTTTTTTTTTTTTTGAGAAATGGGTTCTACGGATGTTGACTAGGCTGGTCTTGAACACCTGACCTCAAATGATACCTCACTCCTCCACCGCCTCGGCCTCCCAATCATGCCTTGAATTACAGGCATAAGCCACAGTGCCCAGCCAGAATTTGTTTCTATTGTTTTCGTCCCTCCATTCTGAAAACCCAGAACCATGCCAGATACATTGTACACACAGTAGTTATTGCTGAATAAATGAATTAATGCTCACCAAAAGCTCCAGAACTAATAAGGTAAGTGAAAACCTATAATAAAGATATATTTTAAAAAGTATTGTGGAAGATCTCAGTGTGTAAGATCTAATTTTGATAGAATTAGGTTGAGTTTGATGAGGGATTAACATATGAACAGTGTTTGAAAGACATTACCAACAAGAGTATCTCTGGTGTGGAAAACAGCATTGCAAAAGCTCTGAGTCTTGCAGTGAGTTAGGTTTTGCTGCTGGGTAGAGTATAACAGGGATGAGAAAATTAAGTTTCCCCAGGATGAGAATACCAAGGGCGATGTATCTCAATCTCATGAGAATGTGTTTAATCCTATGGGCAATGGAACAGCTCCAGGCTTGCTTTCTTCCCTTCTCTCTCAGTTTGAATGTACATTTTTAAAGTTCTTCAATTCATGAGCGTTTCTTTCCCCTCTTATAGCCAGTCCCCACTATATTTCAGCTAGATTTAGCAAAAGATCAGTCACTGAAAGAATATGTTTCAGATATTAAAACAGTATAACAAATTATTAAACAAAGCCTCCACAAAATCAAGAAGAGTGACTAGTAATTTAACTGTTAGAATACAAATAAACTCTTTTAGCAGAAGATAACAAAATGCACAGTTTCCACAACTTTGTCTCACAATGTCGAACATGGAACAAAAGGTACTAGACTTCAAAGATGCAACGAAATATGACCCACTGTCAACAAATTTTAAAGTTCAACAGAAAATCCCCAGAAATGTAAAATATATTGAAAATAGAAGAAAGGTTTTAAAGATGCTATAATAAATATATTTCATTGAGCTTAAAAGCAGACTGGAGGCAACAGATGGGCCCATGAACTTGAACATAGATCAACTGAAATTATACAATCTGAAGAAAGAGAAAATGATTGTAAAAAAGTGAACATAGCCTTGTGAACTAAGTGGTTTGACATACCTGTGAATGCAGCTCTACAAAAAGAGGATAAGAAGAATAGGGCAGAGATAAATATTGGAGAAGTTTTTCAAAATTTTCACGAATTTGGTGAAAAACAAGAAACTTAGCTAACTCCACACAGAAAAATACAAAACCAGTACATCTAGGTACATCATAATCAAATTTCCAATGAATACCAAAGATAAAGACAGTATCTCAACTAGCAAGAGGGAAAATGAATACATTACATTCAAGCAAACAGCAGTATAAATAGTGTGAACTTGTTTCTCATCAGAACAAAGATGAAGAAAATGGAATTACATCTTTAATGTGCTAAAAGAAATCAGAATTCTATGTCCACCAAAAATATTATTCAATGATAACAATAAAGTCATTTTTTCAGATAAGCCAACACTGAAATAATTCATCCTGGAGATCTATACTACAAGAAATGCATGAGACTTTAGATCATAAAATGTGATTGGATAGACTGTTTTTACTGCTTTATGTATTTCTCCCATTTCATGTCATAGTACCTTACACAAGGTAGTTGCTCAATAAATAATTTTTCAAAATCCATATTTATAATTAGCAGTTTTGCACCAATTTATCTGAACTATCAATACTTCATTCTCCAACTTTACTCTCACAATTTTTCTTTTCCTAATCCAGTTCTGTTTTTTTCTGAAATTTGAAGATTTTGATTTTCTTGTAGTCTCTAAAAATTTTACTCAAATTAGGTCAATATTTACCAAAGGAATGAGACTTGTGATACCTAAACAGGAATTCTGAATAACCAACACTTTTCCTTGAAAGATTTACAGTTTCATTTTATTACTGCCTAAAATGCTTAAATAATTGCCTCTTGTTTAGTGATATTACACATTATCATGGTATAACATATTTAAATATCCCAACTTTTGTATTCTAGACACTATACAATTTTAAAAGCATCAGTGTGCATTTTGCTGGGATAAGCTTTAGATTATGGCCTGCAAGAAATAATTATGGGAAATATACTGCTGCTATGTGTTTTTATGCCATGACAAAAAATTATTGCAGCTCTAAATCTTCTATTCTTTATTTTAACTATTTTAACTTCCAAAACTAGAATACAAACTCTTTATAGATAGAATGGAATTTAGATCTTCTTGGAATCTTTCGGTACAATGCTTTCTACCTTGTAGCTGCTCAGCTGCTGGTGAATTAAAGAAAGAAATAACGAGTTTTATAACTAATAGAATCACTAGTCTAGTGCACAATCTTTTCAATTTGTTATTTAAAAGTGCGTCCAAAAGAAATTGGATTGTTTGCCACACAATCTAATTATTTATGTAGTTGATCTCATAGTCAAACGCCACAAGATTGTCTGTACTTATTGACTTCCTACTCCCCATTCTTGCTTCCTGCTGCTCCCAGTATTCCGTGAAACTCCATTCATCAACATCACAGTGATTTCCATCTTACTGAATGAAGTGGCTTTTTAAAAAAACTTATCATCATATTCCAGAGGGAAGATAAGTAACCAATACCAAACCTGATATTGAAATCCTTCTTTTTTGAGCTTTCCGTGATATCACATTTGCCTAATTTCTCTCCTCATTCATCAATTCTAGGCATTAAATTTTATTATATGCCTTTTTGGTGATTTATTGAATTTGCTATATTTTTCTATAATGCATTGATGATATAACATTTTAAGATATCAATATATCCTTGAATTACTGTGAACAGCATTGAATAACTATGTGATTATTGAAGGTTATTAGTTTACTGATATTTTCAATCACATTCATAGGCTCTTTTATTCCACATATTCATAAGCAGGTTTGCATCAATGAGAGAGAAATCTTTATTTGATCTCAGAAGTATGTTAACTTTAAAAATGATAGAAAAATTTCCATTTTTCTATTCTGTGGTAGTTTACATGACATTTGATGTATCTAAGATACAGTTTGTGAATTCTCCATCCCCCTCCCCATTTTCCTTGAAGTTTTGTATGAGAGAGTGACGGGAAGATAAGTAACTAAGCCATTGCTACATTTTTTTTTGAAACTGAGATTGTAAAATATTTATAGTGATTTAAATCTGCTATGGCAGAAAGGATATTTTCTCTCTGCTAAAGTCTCTGCTCATTGAAATGTGTAAATATACTTTCTATAGCATCTCCTCTCTACTAAAGTTATTGTTAAACATTTTCATCAACTAATCTACTTTTAAGTTAATTAATGTTCAAGCATCCTGTGTCTATTCATTGTGTGATTAAAATTTTAAAAGTTAAATTGAGTTTACATTTAGGGAATTGTGCTAAAAGTGATAACTGGATTACAAGACATTTTGTAGAATAATGATAAAAATAAAATGAATCCAAAGAAAAATGCAGCAAGCCATCTATTTGAATATCTTCAATATTTAGAAAAGTAAATCACTGAAATAGTCTCTCCCTTTTTTAAACCAAAGACTCATTAATTATGTATAAGCCTCCTGAACTTTTCTGTGACTTATTTTACAAGTTTAATTCAATTAATTTGTATGGTATGATCAAATCTAAATTTGGGTCTTATACTCCTTTAGCTTCCAAATATAAAATAAAACCCTTCCAATCAAAAAGAAAATGAGGAATAATACTAATATTTATTAATGCAAGTTTAAAAAAATACCTCAATAAAAAGAAGTATTATCCAGCTCCTAATTTTCATGATTTTGGCAACAGGCTTTAAATGATGATCAATACAGAAGCCCCACTCTTTATCAATCTGTGGCTTTCTACATGCAAGCTTATTATTCGTCACCGTTTCATAGTATCTCCTCCAGGCCAAGTGCTGTGCCTCACACCTGTAATCCCAACACTTTGGGAGGGCAAGGGAGGAGGATCACTTGAGGCCAGAGGTTCAAGTCCATCCTGAGCAACAAGCAAGATCCTATCTGTAAAAAGTAAAAATTATGAAAATTAGCCAGGTATGGTCATGCACACCTGTAGTATCAACTACTTGGGAGGCTGAGGTGGGAAGATAGCTTGAGGCCAGATGTTTGAGGTTACAGCAAGCTATGACCATGCCACTGCACCCCAGCCTGAGGCAACAAAGTGACACCTTGTTTAAAAAAAAAAAAATATATATATATACATATATAAAATGCATATTTCAAACTAACATATATCATTACTTTTAAAGTTGCTACTTTCTGCTTGGTTAAGTTCCAACACTCTATTTTGGTCACAAGTTTGAACACACCGTATTTCACAGTTTTGATTAATTGTTTACAGGCACTGTGTGGAATCTGCTTCTAAGAGTAAGCTAATTATTTCTGTCAAAAGAACTACCCCAGAGGTTATTGAATTAGTAATGTCTATGATCCCTACATTATGCATTTTTATGTAGTTCACCTCCAGCCACATAAACCCAGTCATCCATTTTCTTATTAATAATTTGATTGTGTATCTAAAATGTTTGATCCCTCTCTGTTTTCAAGTCTTTACTTAAATGTCACCTTCTTGGCAAGACCCTCCCCGGCCATCTTGTTTAACAGTATATATCCAATGCCCCCTACCCACTAGCCTGATTTATTTTGACCAATAGCACTTATCACCTTCTTATGTTTTATATTTCATTTGTTCATTTTCTGCCTCGCCCTACTTGGATGTAAGTTTAATATAAAAGATATTACATGACTTTGTTCATGCTCTAACCACTGATACTAGAAGAGTTTCTGGGATGTAATAGGTTCTCAGAAAATATTTGTTGAATGACTTTTTAAAAAAATCCTAAAATGACATGGACATTATAGAAGAAGGTATATAAAAATTTTCAGGTAAGCTTCAAAAGACTTAACATGATTCGCCAACAAAAGTAAGTTTATATGAGTTTCCAGAATCCCTCATAATATGTATACAGTTGTGTAGAGCATACTATTTAGCAGAATCTTGAAACAGAAAATAAGAATGAAGTCTTAGCACTCAGGATTCATGTTCACAAAGCAGATATTAAATTCAGTGAAATGATGAGGTGAACATGTGATATATAGAGTAGCAAAATGCTAGAAGCTAGAAAACAAAATCGAATGTGCTAGTAATAGGTTGCTTCTGTTTTCCTTGAGCTCCTGTGTCTCATTCAGTCATCCTCATTGTGACTTTGCTTTTCACTGCCAAGAATATTCTGCATGAAAAATATAAGGCAGTCTGTCTCTGTTGATTTCCCCCTCCTCCCCCATCTTATGGCATGTATAATACTCTGGGAAATAAAAACCCTAAATATAGTTGGTTGCTCTACTATTTAAAGTGCTCCTCATGTCTAATGAAGCAAAGTGCTCTATAACTGAGTAGGTAGAGGCATCATTGCCAGAGCAGCTGGAGTCATAGCTCATTTTGGCACTAGTGACTGATGCAGGGTGAAAAAAGTAGCAATATGCCAGGTGGAGATAAGTCACTTAGCTGGCTGATTACATCAAATTGCTTCCAATATAATCAGCCGGGACACATTTACAAAATTGGCGTTTCAAATTATTATACGGAAGTTGAATTAATCACCTAGGTATATGGCTTAATATTAGGTGTTCAGTATGTGTTCATAGTAGGTGCTTAATACAAATGTTAATTATAATGTATGGAGAAGGAAAATAGAACAAATGAAATTGTAGCTGATATTTTGTAAAGTTAGACTTACCTTTACATTATGACTAGAATATTGTCCTAATCAAAAACTGTGCTAGCTTTAATAAATGTTACCGATAAGCCTAAAATCTGACTGTTCTAGTTCGCCATCTATTATTTCTGAGTTTTCTCAGAAATAACAGTTTTCTCAGAAATAACAGTCAGCACCTGATTTTCTTTGTGTCATTCTCCATTTAGAGTCAATCAGAATTAGATTACAACTCATTTTTGAATTTCCCTAGTTCTTCATTGCTCTGTGTCTGCCAGCTCCTAGATCTGAATTCAGCTGTGTTATGTCCTGCATATATTCCTCTTGATTAAGAGGCTCTATTGGTTGGTTGCAACAAGGTTTTACACAGTCCGATGATCCCACAGAGTTCATTTAAACTACCTTGCCATTTTCACATTTCATTATATAGAGAAAATGGAATATGGGCAAGATTACAGTATAGTATACATCATTTTTTCTAACCTTTGAAACGATGACATGACAAATGGCAATAAAAAATGTGTTTTAAATCCAAGTAGAGTGACATTGACATTAGCATAAATGTTAATTTCCAGTTTAAGCAGTTCTAAGAACTAAATCATTCCTTTTCTCAGGGACTTTAAGACTGACATCAAAATTAGAGAGTCTCTGTACAACATTGCCTCTTTAGCTAACAATGTTGTGCACTTAAAAATTTGTTAAGATGGTAAGTTTTATGTTAATTGGTCTTACCACAATTAAAAAACAAAAACTTTTTAATGTCAGTCACTGTCATTAGATTTATAGTATTATTATATTTCTACAGACTCTTCGAAGATAAAAATAGTATCAATTTTAAAAAAGAATTGATGGAAGTGTTTTTTCTTAACCATTTCAAAACAATTCAGGTAGAGAAACTTCTAAAATATCACCCCTGGCGCACACAAACACACACATGCGCACACACACACACAGAGAAAAGCCACATCAAACAGTCAACTCTCGTTATTTTAGGAAAGATTATGGCTTTTAACATTTGCTTTATTTAAACCAGAAATACTACTTTTTGAAATTTAAAATACGTAACAATATAATTTTAATCACAAAAAAGAATAAATGCTCTCTTTAAAGAAGTCAGCAGGCCCCTAGTTTTTATTGAGCACATTAGTGACTATAAATTATTTGCCTTAAACGAGGAAATGCCCTTGTTCTACCGTATTTATTTCTAGAGTGATTTTGTAATGGAGTGCTGACTTCTTTTTCTAGTTTATGTCCTACCACCCATCTTTTTTGGGAAGAATTCCCCTGATTTAAGTAATGAGAAAATTCCACCTCCTTCTACAGAACTAGAAGCATCTAGATATCTCCTCTCCATGACTCCCTTGGCTGCCAGGTTATGATGCTTGACCAGTGAAGTGCTTCAGCTTCAACTTTGAATCTTGAGGTAGTGATGCAAAGATGCAGGTCCCATCGACTCTAGCATAGCAGTATTGAGAGAGTCTTGCAGAGGTGCGGATAATGGTATCCTTAGCACGACCTTGATTGTGTTCACTGATGCCTAACCTTTCGATGCGTGCTTATTTTCTCAGACGGAATCTTTAGCTTTCCTGTGAATTTTTTAACGAATCATTATTCATCCAGAAAAGAATTTCTGCTTAACTTCTCCAGAATTGGTGTTGCTGCTTACTACAAAAACTCTGGTGAAGAAATTGGTATTTGAGAATAGACTGCAGGCAGTAGATACTTAGAGAAATGAGGATTCTTGCCTAAAAAGTACGGAAGGAAAATAAAAATCTCCTATAATTACCAACAGTTGGAAATCTAGCAACTAAGATAGGCAAGGCATAAAGAATTCAAGACTGTAAAACAGGTGGCTATTTACAGTCATACCAGAAAGCTTAGAAAGAGAATGAAACCCATGCTGTCCTAGCCCCTAGTCCCATATAGCTAAATATACCAGGGATATTGAAGACTTAGTGCTTAAGAATAATAAAATATAGGCCAGGCACGGTGGCTCACGCCTGTAATCCTAGCACTTTGAAAGGCCAAAAAGGGTGGATCACCTGGGGTCGGGAGTTTGAGATCAGCCTGACCAACATGGAGAAACCCCGCCTCTACTAAAAACACAAAATTAGCCAGGCGTGGTGGCACATGCCTTTAATTCCAGCTACTCGGGAGACTGAGGCAGGAGAATCGCTTGAACTGGGAGGCGGAGGTTGCGGCCGAGATTGGCCATTGAACTCCAGCTAGGCAACAAGAGCTAAACTCCGTCTCAAAAAAAAAAAAAAAAAAAGGTGCAGTTGGGCAGATCACGAGGCCAGGAGATCGAGACCGTCCTGGTCAACATGGTGAAACCCCGTCTCTACTAAAATACAAAAAATTAGCCGGGCGTGGTGGTGCATGCCTGCAGTCCCAGCTACTTGGGAGGCTGAGGCAAGGGAATCGCTTGAACCCGGGAGGCGGAGGCGGAGATTGCGGTGAGCCGAGATCAGATCACGCCACTGCACTCCAGCCTGGCGACAGAGTGAGACTCCGTTAAAAAAAAGAAAGAAAGAAAGAAAGAAAAAAGTAACAATAAGATGTAAAGTCTGTCATTAATAATTTTGTATTGCTTATATGTTGAAATTAAAATATTTGGGGTATATTTCATTAAATAAAATATAAAAGATAATTTTTTATTTTTACTTTTTAAATTGCAGCTACTAGAAAATTTAAAATTGCATGCAAGGCACATATTTGCAGCTCACATTGTTTCTATTAACAGCACTTCCCTAAACCATCGACCTGAGGTCCAGTCTGAAGCTCTGGTACTTTCTATTACTGTACTTAAAAAAATAAAAACTAAAGCTTAAAAAATGTATGTTTCTCTTACAGCACTGATGCTGAACTAGCCAAACACCAAAAATTTGATTGCCAAATTATAATGTCATTGAAATCATGCTCTTGCTAATTTTCTTACATGAAATATATGGCATTGACTGAGAGAGTGAGGATACAAAAAAGATGGGTGAATGAGAGAGATTTTGGAAGACTTGAAATATCCTCATTCCTCAATCCCATTAAACTTCTATTGCTAGACAAAATATCCCTTCCCATTTGCTTAAAATACTACAACTTCCTTACATGAGTGTTATCTGGGAAATTAAGCCAGTATCCTTCATATCCAATGATGGTACATCCTTCCTTGTTTCTGTACTTCCAGCTGAAGCCAGATCAACATGGTTTCTAAATTAAAGGCTCACAGACGCAAAGAATTTCAAAACTTTGATTCTTATGTCTGCAAATGTGTGGAAATAGTGATGAAAATAAATTCTAAAGGTATTTAACAAAGGAGGAAGTAATATTATTTAAAATTGGGCTGAAGGTATCAATATAAACATACCTCCTAGAGCGTCATGATTTGGTGTGTTACCTCAAACACTGGGTCTGATTATTTGCTTCCCTAAAGTGACATTACCAGTTACCCACATTACTGTGCCTTGGCAAAGGCTGTTAATAGAATCACAATGTGAGCTGCAAATATATACCTTGCATGTAATTTTAAATTTTCTAGCAGCCACGAAGTAAACAAATAAAATTATATTTTATATTTTATTTGATGAAATGTGCCCAAAATATCATAATTTCAACATGTAAACAATATAAAATTATTAATGACAAATTTTACATCCTATTGTAGGATGAAATAGGAGAAAGGGATTTGCTCAGACCTTTAAAAGAATCGGTACGCTGAGCCAAAGTTAATTCCCATTTCCCACACTGCCATTGCAATCTGCTAGTAAGAATGAGAGTTTATTGCAGTTAGCAGGTTGGTGGAGTTTTGGCCCAAGTCTGCCACTTGGTTAAGTCAATTGATAGGGATTTTCTTTCACAAATTCCTAAAATGGTTCTGTTAATTTTATTTCTGCTAAAAGAAACCACAGTCCATAACTATTGCTTGTAATGAAGGGCATTCACTGGCTGATGTAAATTTATAAAACTTAGTAATGTCTTTCATTTATTGGAAAGGGTACTGATGTTGATAATATGTAGACCTTTAATTTCAGCTTTTAAACTAATAACTGTATGATGTTGAGCACCTACCTTCTTCATCTATAAAATTAAAATATTTGACTATTATTTAAATTGTCAAATATTTCAATAATATTTAAATTTATTTAATAATAAAAGCATGCTTCCAAGCTTAAAGTTTTTGATTCTTTACACCATAACTGAATCTATATGTAGCAAATGTCTCCATATTAAATTTGTTTCAATCCAATGGTTCAATCCCACACTGTATAATCATGTGTCAACAGAATTAGAATTATTAATAAAGTCTTCTCTAAACCTGAGGGTATTTTTATATTTTTCTGCTCATACTTGTATCCACCAAAGTTCTAAAACATAAAGCTTCATTTACTCGTTTACTGGTTTTCCTCCTTCAAAAAGTGTTCCCTCCCTGCTTTTTTTTTTCTTGTGGCTTACAGCCTTTGATTGTCAGTTTACGATTACAGCAAAGCCAGCTTCTCTAATCTACAAGGTAACATAATCTCCAGGCAAAGGAGAAAGACAAATATAAAATGAATAGTTTTACAAATGTATAACAACAACGAATGTGGTAAGTGCCACAAAATGTAATAAAGTGTTACGAGAACGCATAATGAAGCACCTGGCAGATAAGGGCCTCTGAAAGAAGCAACAGGATTTTCAGAAGTGTACTAACGATGGAATCTGGATCACACTAAGACTGGTAGCTAACAGATACAGGGCTGTTCTCCAGCTGATGTGTTTAATGCAGATCAAACTGAAGCACTGGGTAATGTGTGGTTTGTCAATCTGCTGACATAAGGAGCTTTATTAATCCTCTTTTCCTCTTAAGAGTTCTGGAGCCTGAAACCTCAAAGGGCTTTGGTCCAGGTTTTCGCTCCTCACCAGCCCCAATTAGGTGTTCTTATCTCTTGGGAAAGATAGTAATGAAAAGGCAAATAAATGCCTTCAGGTTACTTCAAACATCAAGATATCTGCAAAACTCTGCCTTACATGTATGCAGCCTCTCCTTTTCCTGGTTAATTCCATCTTCTTTTAAATGAAGAGAATAAAAGTTTCAAAATGCAGGAAATAAACCAGAGTTCTTCTCAAGAAGCATAGAGTCCTATAAAAATCTACTAGTCACAGAGCAGAAAGTAGATTTTCTTGTAGGCTACTGGCTTCGTTTCCTTTGTCACTTTAGTTTAATTTAGGTCCTGGGCATGAGCTTGTCTTCACAAAGGTATTTATAGATAGAAGAAAAGAGAGAGAAGTTTAAATTTGAATTTTGTCAATGCCTTCTGAGATCAGGGCTTTTTCCAAGGAACATAAATGCATTTTCTTTAGACTGGCAGCTTCCTAAACATAGTCACCTGGTGAGTGACAGGCCTGCAGCAAAGAGGTGAGGTTATAATTTTATATTGTCTTCTGCATGGACAAATCACCTACTCACCTAAGCCTCAACTTTCCAATCTGTAAAGTGTAAGCAATAATACAATTATGGTGAAGAATGGATGAAATACATATGTGAAGTATTTAGTACAGTACCTGATGAATATCTGCTCATAAATGTTAGTTATTAACATAGCCATCATCATTATTTTTTAACAGACAGCCAAAACCAGAACAGTGGTTGAAATAAGAGTACACAAAAAGAGACAAAAAACATATTCATGTCACACAATAAGCCTAGGAAAACATTTTAATTTATGTAAGACCTATGTTCATCTGCGTTATTTATTTTAATCACTTTTATTGATTGTGTAACTTTGAATTGACCTTTTAAAATTGTATTACAAAGCAGCACATTACAGTATTTAAGAGTAAGGTCTGTAGAGTGAGGATGCCTGGATGTGGATGTAGTTTCCACCATTTTCAAGCTATGCTATTTCAGACAAGTTCCCTCTCTAAATCTTTGGTTTTACATCCTCAAAATAGGAGTAATAATAGTGCCACCCTCACTGGTTTGTTGTGAGGATCAAATAAAATAATGTGCATAAAGTTCTCAGAACAAAGTCTAGCATAAGCTAGCACTGAAGAAATGCTATTTCAAAATACAGTGTGCCACTTAATGACAATGATACAGCTTGAGAAAGGCATCATTAGGCATCGACTGTGCAAACATCATAGAGTGTAGTAGTTTGGCCTACTACTATACGCTAATATAGCCTATGGCTCCGAAGCTGCAAACCTATACAGCATGTGACTGTACTGAATACTGTCGACAGTTGTAACACAATGATAAATATTTGTACATCTAAACATAGAAAGGTAATAGGTTGTATCACAACCTTAAGATGGCTACGACGTGGTAAGCGATAGGAATTTTTCATTCCATTATAATCTTAGGGAACCACCATTATATGTGCGCTGTGCCATAGGTTTTACATGTTCCTCAATAATCAATCATGTTCTCTCATTTCTCCTCCTGTAAAGCCTGTTTAAGGATTTCACTCAGTGTGGTAAGAGCCAACCTATCCATTCTTTGAAAAAGTGCAGGCTAAATCAAATTCTGTTGCCAAGTGTCAAATTTTCAGGATTCGTTTCAGCAATGTCATGGTATTAGTCAGGGTTTGATTAGAAAAAAAAATATTTAACTCTGTGATATTTGAAGCAAGAATAAATTTAATACAGGGAACTCAGTGATTTAAAAATGCATAGAAGGGCTGGAGGAGCAGCGATCATAAAGAACACTTGCTATTACTCCATCATAAAGAACACTCAGTTTCATTACCAGCCATGAGAGGATTAGGAAGTTACAGGAATCACAGGAAGCCCTCCACCATGGATCTCAGCTCACCATAGCACCTTATGAATAATTTCCAGGGGATCTGGAGGAACTGCAAAACATCACATCTGTTGAAGCCTAAGATGTCTCCCCACTGAATGAAGAATAATGCTTTCTGCTTTTCATTGACTTTTCAGACTTTGTAATCTCTGCTTGGTGGACTTAATCAGGAAATCTGCTTTCAAAGGATTCTGGGAAATGTATTTTCCAGGCTTCTAGTCACTGTGATTTGAGGACAGCCAGAAATAGAAATAAGTGTACATGCTGGCCGCTCTTAAAGAAATAATATGCAGCAGTTATGCCTCTGGCTATTTAGCATCCATATAAACCTTTCTACCTGTATTTAAACTCATAAACACCAAAAAAAAAAATATAGCAGCAGTCTCAAGTCTAACATATTGGAATCATTTCTTATTCAAAAGAAATTTACTCTCTCTCAACACAAAGAAATGATCACAAATTCTATATTGTTTTACCCAAATTAGCAAAGTTACATATCCTTCCAGTTTAGTAGCAATCCTTTTTGATAAACTTTAACCTAAACACTAAATTATCACGTTATCCACCACCAAAATACTTGATGTAAAAAATTACATAGGTTAATATACACAAATATATTCATAGCAAATCAAGCAAGAAAGCATGCCTGAGTACTATAGTGATTCCTGCCTCTAGATATAAAGCAATAATTGATATTAATAACTTCCCTTTCTGGTAACTATTCTATGTCCTCAGCTGGCACCTAAGGTGCTGTGGTTCTTTGCTTGGTGGGGTGCCCTAAACTTTAGTGATCCTACCTGCATTCAGTTGTTTGAGTTGTCCCTTAATTTCTCCCACCGTAGATGGAAGCAGTAAGAGGTTTCCATACTCCACCCCATTGTGTAGCAGTGACATTCTTTTCCCTTAATAATCAGAATCATTTACCCCAAACTGTTCAGTACACCCCTGATTTGCCTGTTAGTTCATTTACGTGACATAGTAAGCTGGCGATCTCAACTTCTAGTTGCATAGACATTCAGTTTTATTCCATGGTAGAAGAATTACTCCCTAGGAACTGGAGCCCAAAGTTGTTAGGACAGGAATTGGGACATTAAGAGTAAGAAGAATCACTCTTATTTCTTTCACTGGCTCCAGACCCATGTGTTCTCACTGTACCTCAAGGTGTTGGGGTACCTTGTAAAATCAGTAACTCTCATGGTGTTACTGTATCCTCTCAATAATCTCACAGCAAATGAGTTCCTCTTTCAGAAACAATATTTGGAATCCTATGACAGTGATATGATTTGACTCTGTGTCCTCACCCAAATCTCATGTTATAATTCCCAACGTCAAGAAAGGGACCTAGTGGGAGGTGATTAGATCATGGGGGCAGATTTATCCCTTCCTGTTCTCATGATAGTGAGTTCTCACAAGATCTGGTTGCTTAAAAGTGGGTAGCATGGGTGGGCACAGTGGCTCATGCCTGTAATCCCAGCAGTTTGGGAGGCCAAAGTGGGCAGATTGCTTGAGCTCAGGAGCTTGAGACCAGACTGGGCAACTTAGCAAAACCCCATTTCTACAAAAATTAGCTGGATGTAGTGGTGCCTGTCTGTAGTCCCAGCTACTGGGGAGGCTGAGGTGGGAGTATTGCTTGAGCCCAATAAGTGGAGGTTGCAGTGAGCTGAGATCACATCCCTACACTCCAACCTGAGTGACAGAGCAAGACCCTGTCTCAAAAAAAAAGTCTATAGCACTGCCCCCATGCTCTCTCTGTCCTGCTCCAACATGGTAAGACGTGCTTGCTTCCCCTTCCCCTTCTGCCATAATCGCAAGTTTCCTGAGACCTCCCAGCCATGCTTCCTGTACAGCCTGCAGAACAGTGAGTCACATAAACCTCTTTTCTTCATGAATTACCCAGTGTCAAATAGTTCTTTGTAGCAGTGTGAGAACAGATTAATACAGACTGTAAGTAAAGCATTCAGTGAATCCAAGGATAATATTTCTGACAGAATATTATGGGACAGGGAAGGAAAATCCTTACCCACAGTGTCTATTTCAGTGATTTCAAACTGGTACCCTAAGTATGACATAAAAATTCAATGTAATCAGTTTGCCACCAGAAGACTGGCTGGTCCTGGGGAATGGTACCATATTGGAGACTCAGCCTTCATCTCAGCTCTTGGCAAACTCATTTCTTAGCAACTTTCCTTGCCAGGTTAACCTTGGAGATGCTTACACTCATATGGTTTAGCTCTTGCATAATTTCCATTTGATCTGCCTTGAACAATTAGTTCTTGGATTTATTGAGCAAACACTGGGGTGGTTGTTGAAAAAGACTGATATCTACCAGGCATAGTGGCTCATGCCCATAATCCAGTACTTTGGAGGCTGAGATGAGAGGGCTGCTTGAAGACAGGAGTTCAAGACCAGTCTGGGCAATATGGCAAGATCCCATCTCTACAAAAAAACTTAAAAAAAAAAAAAGGTCAAGCATGGTGGCACTTGCCCCTATAGTCCTAGCTACTCAGGATACTGAGGTAGGAGGATTGCTTGAGCCCAGGAGTTTGAGGCTACACTGAACTACAATCATGCCACTGCACTTCAGCCTGGGCAACAGAGTGAGACCCTGTCTCTAAAAACAAAAAGATTAAGACAGACTGACTTCCAACATCCACAGAGCAGGTCACCTTGTCTATGTGATTATTGAGAGACTTCTCTGCAGTATATGCCTTGTGGCAAGGCAGTATATATATGAGATACAAATATCTCTGCATTAAGTAATGACCCAAGAGGTCTTTGCTGATTCCCCATTTACCTCTTCCTCTGACTTCCTTGTCACTAATCCTCAAGTCGGTTTCCTTTCATGTTTATGACTATTCAGGAAATCTACTGAGACCATCCATTAATGGGTATGTATTCATATGTCTAGTCATTTCCACTACCATTGAAGTGCATTGCTCAAGTTTCTGCCCCTACTGTCTTCTAGGAGCCCAATGAGTGGAATTGTTATGTTATAGTTGTGTAGTTCTTACTTGTTGCAAATCTATTTTTAATGTATAAACCAATCTTAAATTTTTTGCTTTCTCCTACAGTTGGTTATAGAAAACTTCCCATGAGGTCACAGGTACAGGCTGTAGGGAATGGTGGGAATGCATGTTGCCTACAGACTCTAAAGGGGACTTTTTCTCAATGGCAGGGGTGTGTAAAGTGTAGCAATTTAATTTTCACCTTGTAGAGAATGAGTTAATGTGGCATAGGCCACTGGTAACTTAGAAACTTCACCATGGTGGCAGGTGCCCAAATTTTCATGGGGAGTACTTTCCACCATCTGGCACATTATGTGTCACACCAAGGCATCTGAGGTATTTATTGATTCTTGCCACCAGATCCTAAAAAGTTATCATCAGTGTAGCGAACCCAAAATCCTACAGGTTGGGGAGATGATACAGATTCCTGTGAAGAGTTAGAAAATTAAAATAACCTTGGTAGGCGAAAGAAAACTGCTACTAGTAATCTCTTCCAATTGGCTTAACATCAAAGACAGGTTATAGATTTTTCATGTGTGCGAATTGGTGTTTTAAGAAAGATTTAACATTTGGTGAGAAAGGAAAATATTTTCATATCTAAAAAGCAGATTTATGAAACAAAGCAGATGAATAGAATATATAATAGGAATATTATACTAAAAGACACATAAAATGACAAGAGGTAGCAACATGAGATCATAGGATAGAGGAAATAAGATGAGTTCATAGAAATAAAAATGAATTTTAGAGAAATATAATGAAAATGATGCATAAGTATAGTTAAAGAAAATAAAAAGAAGTGATGATTATATAGAATACTATGGCAATCTATTCACAAGTTACTCTATTATCACTAATTTTTTTTTAAATTAGAAAGTATAAAAGGGAAAATATCCACTGTACTTAAAACATTTATTACTGGTACATTAGAAAAATAACATTTTGCTACAGTGCTGATGCCAAGAAAGTAACAGATCTTATTTGAAATCTAAATGTTGCCAATATTCATCTTTATCTGGATACTTAAAACTCAAATATGCCAATTCTTTATTTTTACGTTTTCTTAGTTTCATTGTTCTGAAAAAACTTGAAGTATTACTGTTGAATAATTCAATATCATTCTCTCCTAGTAAAGTTTGTCACCTTCATGCATGGTCATAAATTAGAAAGATATCACTGGTTCTAAACTTAACTTTCTTCGCTTAGATAAAATGTAATAAATACAAAACCTATTTCCTTCCAAATTTCTTCTAATTTAGCATTATTTACTAATTCCTTTAGCATCTTAAAATTTGCACTTTATTATCTTTATTGTATGGTATTACTTTACCTTTATTGCCTCATCTTTATTTTATTATAATGTACATGTAACAGATTTTTAAATTTTAGAATCCATTCTGAGGACCTTGGTGAGACCTTTCAAAAAAATAGAATACATTTCCAGATTTTTAGTTTTACTAAGGCTAAGTGTTAGCCATTACACATTCTTAAAATAACAATGCTAAAACTGAAAGAGAAGTATAATTAAAAATATGTATTAACAGGGTGTGGTGACTCATGCCTGTAATTCCAACACTTTGGGAGGCCAAGGTGGATGGATCAGTTGAGCCTAGGAGTTTGAGACTAGCCTGGGCAACATGGCAAAACTCCGTCTCTACAAAAAATACAAAAATTAACTGAGCATGATGGTGAGTGCCTATGGTCCCAGCTAGTCAGGAGACTGAAGTGGGACAATCAATAGAGGTTGAGACTGTAGAAAAACAAACAAACAAATAAACAACAACAAAAACCAGAAAAATGTGTGTAGTAGGCATTCACATTGTATTGGCACCGTGTTGGTTACAGTGCAAAGCAATAATGATCATGGCCAGAGGGTAATTTATCATTTAAATCATAAACCACTCTAAATCCCTTCTCATTTCATATACCTTTAAATTTAAAATAAGTGATCTCATATATTATTTTATAGTTTGTTTTATATTTCATAGCTTATAATAATTCTAAATATTTGTTAACATAAAAGGTTAAATTGCTAGCATTCTCTTCTTAGGGTTTTCTTTTTTTTTCAGATTTCAGCTCTGTTATTTTTTTAAATTATAGCTTTTTATGAGATATAATTCACATACCATAAAATTGAGCCATTTAAAGTGTACAATTCAGTGGTTTTTAGTATATTTACCACTATTTAATTTTAGAACAACCATTACCATCAAATTTTAGAATATATTTATCATACCCAAAAGAAACTCCATAGTATTCACTACCCATTTCCCCTAACTTGGTCCCTAAAACTATTGTTTATTTTCTTTTCTATCATTTTACCTATTCCGGACATGTCCCATAAATAGAATCATTCACTATATGGCCTTTTCGTCTAGTTTCATTCATTTTAATGATGTTCAAGGTTCATTCGTGTTGGAACATGTATCACTACTTATTTTTATGGACAAATAATATTGCATAGATATATGATACTTTGCTTATCAATTCATCAACCAATATTTGGGTTGTTTACACATCTTGACTGTTACAAATAATACTGCCATAAACACTCATATGCAAGTTTTTGCAGGGACATATGTTTTCAATAGTCTTGAGTGTACACTTAAGAGTGAAATTGCTACATCATATGGTAACTCTATAGTTAACATTTTGGGAAAATGCCAAACTTTTCCAAAATTATTTTTTTTAATTTTTTTTTTTTCTTTTCAGGCAGAGTTTTGCTCTTGTCACCCAGGCTGGAGAGTAATGGCACGATCTCGTCTCACCACAACCTCCGCCTCCTGGCTTCAGGTGATTCTCCTGCCCTAGCCTCCTGCGTAGCTGGAATTACAGGAACTGGCCACCGCACCTGGCTAATTTTGTATTTTTAGTAGAGACAGGGTTTCTCCACCTTGGCCAGGCTGATGTGGAACTCCTGACCTCAAGTGATTCCACCACCCTGGTCTCCCAAAGTGCTGGGATTATAGGTGTGAGCCACTGCACCCTGCTAAACTTTAATCTTATCAGCAGTTTATAAGGTTTCCAATTTCTCCACATACTAATCAACACTTCGAACAGATTGAATATCCCTTATCTGAAATGGTTGGGACCAGAAGTGTTTTGGATTTCGAATTTTTTCAGATTTTGAAATATTTGCATATACATAGTGAGACATCTTCAGGAGGAATCCCAAGTCACATCACAAAAATTCATTTATATGTACATCTTGTACACATAGACTGAAGATAATTTATACAATATTTTAAAATAATTTTATGCATGAAACTAAGTTTGTGTACATTGAAACATCAGAAAGCAAAGGCGTATATCTCAGACAGCCATGTGGATAAACTGTGATTGTGTGGTATCACCATCATTTCTGATTCTGAATTTATATGCTACATATAAGCAATCGTTTTCTTACACTTATTCACACGTAAGTACTTCATAGTAAAATTTGTAACATAACATTCATACAGTGAAAAAATAATGTATTCAGGGTAACTAAGCAGCACAGTAGCATCACCAGAATACCTGTAGCAGATGTTAAAGAACAAAACAAACAACAACAGGCTTTCAGATTCCACCTACGGTGCTGTGTTTTGATTATAAGATTATTGTACATTTTATTGTTAGCCGAGACCTTCAGAAGCAGTTGAGGAACCAGGATGTGGGTTCTCTAGGGGTAAGGAGGCATTCTGCTGGTTGGCTTTTTAAAATGTTTCCTCCAAAGTCATCTGCCTCATTAACAGCAGTTTTTATCTTAGAAGTCTGTCTTTGATTTTACAAACTGGAATTACTGTTCTGTCGTGAATGCACACTGCACTATCTCAATTCGCCCGTCATAGATTTTCACCATGTTGTCTATAGGCACTTTTTTTGCAGTGTTAACATCATCTTCATCATCTCTATTATCACAGTTACCTTGATTCAGAACCGTTTTGGCTATTTCACTATTGGTCAATATGAACAACTGGAGCTTCATTATCAACGTTAAAAACTCTTCAATATCCACCTCTTCCAGCTTACTGATGGACTCTAAAGGTATTTTCTTTGCATATGTAAGGAGGTCAAATATCATTTTTTCTCACTTGACATGGAATCTTTCAAAGTCACCACCTATTTGTCATCATCACTGAACATAGCTGTAGACCAGAGATTGTGCCAGGCTTGCACAACTGTGTCCTTAGTCACCGTGGTCCAAGCCTTGGCAACAGCAGATATGGCATCCTTTATCTTAAATGCTTTATGAAAACCTTCCACGCCCATACCTCAGTTCACTGCTGATAACAGGCTGTTCAAGAAAGTGTTTTTATATTTAATCTTATTTGATCTAAGCATACCCTGGTCACATGGCTGAATTAGGAAGTCACACTTTGGGAAAAGGACCTGGCACAGACATTATTTTTGATGAGAATTTCAGCTAGAAAATGAACAGAACAGTTGTTAAGAAATAACAAAATCTTGCAGGCATTATCTAGTCCAGCTTCCCCGCAATCAGCTAAAGCCTCAGTTACAAAATGTTTCTCAAACTAATGAGAATAGATGTCCCTGGTGATCCATGCCTTTTTGTTGGTGTAACGGTGGACTGATAAGACACTCACTCTTTGAAAATAGCAAAAATTTTGCCTATCACAGCAAGTTTACACAGATGCATGACTGCTTTAGGAGCACATCCCAGCGCGGTTATTCTGTCCTTGGGATCCTTAATTCTTATAGGAGCTCTCTCGTCATTGTAGTCAATATCATTCTGGTATAAGGAGGCCAAAGCAGTGATGTGTCTTCAGCATTATAGGCTTGTTCTTGAGTCAGATTTTTATCACTGATGACCTTGGCAAACTTGTCCATGAATTTCTGTGCTGCTTTGTGATCAGCAGATGCTTTATCATCTGAAATCTTTAAAAAGGTAGTGCCGTGTCTTGTCTTAAATTTCCTCTACCAGCCTCTTGAATATTCACAAATCTTTTCCATTTTCAGTTTATCATGATATATTTTTTCCTGTTTAATGATTAAGTACCATTACACATGTGTTCACTACAACACTCGTGGAGCGACACTTCCAATATGCACTCAAGATCTTCACTTTTAGCTTAATGCAGTGTTTTTCTATTTTTCATTAATGTCTGTTCATTACTTGTAGCCTGGAATTTCAACAGCTTATCCTTCTCTTTCTTTAGGTCATATGGCTATGTTATACATGTCATTTCAATACCATATGCATCTGTCAGATGTTTCATACTTACACTGCTGTTCAATATCTCAACCAGCTTGACTTTCTGTGCTACAGGTAAGCATAAATAGTCTCTCATTTTCTTATCATGGTTTTCCATAGGGGTATCTTCAGGCCTTTTTGACATTTTTAACAACATCTTTCTAACACAGAGCAGAGAATACACAAAAAACCACTGTGAGTAATGCATGTAGGTCTTGGCCCCACTTGGGTCATCATAGGGAACCTGTCATTGGTTTGTCCAGCTAGCACATAGGCCATTTTATTACCTTTTGTGGACATGCTTCCTGGGGAAAACTGGGTGTAGAAAAAATACCACAGCTGAAGGCAGCTGGGAAGTTCATTTTCCTCTTGAAGATACTGAATAATCTACGTATTGTGCACTTGCATTTTGACTGCGACCAATCACGTAAGGTCAGGTGTGAAATTTTTCACTGTGGTATTATGTTGGTGCTCAAAAACATTTAGATTTTGAAGATTTGGTGATTTCAGATTACAGATGCTCAAACGGTATCTGTCTTTTTTATTTTAGCCATCCCATTATATGTGATGTGGTATGCCATTGTGGTTTTGATTCAATTTTCCTCATAACTAATTTGAACCTTTTTTCATGTGTACATATTTTTATCTGTTTCTGTTTTGCAGATATGTCTATTTATATATTTTGTATATTAGTTGGGACTTTTGCCTTTCCATTGTTGAGTTATAAGTGTTCTTTAATATTCTGGATTAAGTTATTTATCAGGTATATAATTTGCAAATATTTTCTCCTATTCTTTGAGTGGTCTTTTTACCTTATCGATGCTGTCTTTTGAAACCAACTTTTTCATTTTGATGCGGACAGATTTGTCTACTTCTTTGTGCATTTGGTGTTCTATTTAAGAAAGCATTGCCTAATCCAAACGTCGTTAAGAGTTATTCTTATGTTTTCTTCTGATAATTTTTATAGTTTATCTATTACATTTATGTCTCTGATCCATTTTGAATAATATTTGTATATGGCGTATGGTGGGGGTTTAACCTCATTTTTCTGCATGTGGAGATCCATTTGTTCCAGCACCATTTGTTGAAAAGACTATTCTAGTTGATATCTACATTTGTTTGCATGTTAATCACCTATGAAGTATGCATATGTTTAACATAATATGTAAACAAATATGCTGAAAGTACACATATCATTATAAATAAATTCCATAATCTGTTGACAAAAGAAACGGTTCTAGGCTAAAATTTTAATGAATATCTTATCTTCAGTGCAATAACATACTACCAAGATTAATATAAAAGTTATTTTCCATCATTATCTCTGACTCTTGGCAAGTTAGTTCCATTTAGGGATTCTTCTGTTTTTCCTTTGTCAACTGGATTGTGGCCTAGATTTCCCAGTGAAAGGCACTCATGTGAGAAACAGAAAGCTTAAGAGAGGCTAAAAATGTCTTATTGCTCTTGGGGCATCAGTGGGATATATGTGAGCTTCAGCAGATATGAAGTTTTGAAACAGCATCTGGGAATTCTCCCAAAAATCATCTGCCTTTGGCCTGGATGCAGTTATAAACACACACAGTGAATTCCCATTTCCTGCAGTTGCCTGACTCTCAGAAAGCTCTCAGTGGACCTGAGAGTTACGGTGGCTTTTCTCAATCTCTGCTCTTTCAACATACCCAGTGGTTTCCCAATCTTCTAGCTCCTTGTTTTAAATATTTTCTGTCTTGGATCACTTAGAGAGTTTCTGTTTTTTTCTAATTAAAGTGTGAATTTTATATATATGCCACACACATCTTTTTAAGTATTATAGAATCAAAATTATATCCATACATATAAGAGATTTTTTTAAACATTAACTATCCAAATTTATCTTCCTTTCTCATACTACCATATCCCTTGCCTTGATAGCCTTGATATTGCTGTAGCTTCATCTGAGATATTTACAAAAGAGGGAAATTTTTTCACTCTTGCTTTTTACTGAGGCCACCATCTTAGGGCCTGTGGCATAATGAGCTCTACTTTCCACTTCCTGAAAAACCATAGCCCATAACATTTTCTTCTTATTTCATCAGATGTCTGTCTCCCCATGTACTACAATGTGTGGGACCTTCTCTGATTTCCTCTGTGAGAATTGGCTCTTTGTAAGAGGGTATATAGAGAGAAAGGTCTTGGTTCCTATTATTTACCTTGCAGAAAGAGTTCACAGAAGGTTATTTCCTGTTCTTTTTGTTTCCTGTCAGTGGTCTAATTCATTCTCTGCAACAAATTTTGGTACTATAACTGAGGTATATAGGTAAGTAGATTGATAAAGATGATGACATCTGTACACACAAACGCTAACAATTCCCAAGAACCAACTGTGTTCTAAATACTATAGGAAGCATTTTCATAATAATAGTAGCTGACTTTTTAGTGCATGGTATGTTTAAGGCAGTACGCTAAGGGGTGTATAACCATTATCATATTAAATCATTAAACAATTCTATAAGGTAAGTATTGTGGTCATTTCTATTTTACTGATGGAAAAAAAAACAGACTTTAAAAAAAAGTTCAAAAATATTCTAGCAGTCAGAGTTACTATGTATTAATAGTACAACTAGCTTCCAAACCCAGATGTGTGTGGCTCTGTAAGCCATTTTTTAAAAAATATCAGTTGATTCTGAGACCTATATTTGTGCAATATAGTTAAAGAGTCTATAGTTCCCTTCCATATAGATATATTTTTTTTTTTTGAGAGAGAATCTCACTCTGTCACCCAGGCTGGAGTAAAGTGGTGTGATTTTTGGCTCACTGCAACCTCCACTGCCCAGGTTCAAGAAATTCTAGGGCCTCAGCCTCTTGAGTAGCTGGGACTACAAGCACCTGCCACTATTCCAGGCTAATGTTTGTACTTTTAGTAGAGGAAGGGTTTCACCATGTTGGCCAGGCTGGTCTTGAACTGCTGACCTCAAACGATTCACCCAACTTGGCCTCCCAAAGTGCTGGGATTACAGGCATGAGCCACCACAGTTCCCTTCCATATTATTCCAATCCATCTTCCATTGCCACAGGGCGTTATTTTTTCATAAGCAAATAATACACAGCTACCTTTGCTCATAATTCTTGAGTAGTTCCCCCTCACCTACGTTATGCAATCATTATACTTTTATGCTTGGCTCAAAAGGAACTTTGCAATTTGATCTTTTCAACCTACTGAGTCTTAGTTTCCTTTACTTCCTCTAAACTTCATATTATTCTAGCATGTTTTTCCCTCAGCCTACAATGCTTATAGGATATGCAAACTCAATGGTTCTCAAGTTCTGCCTTAAAATCTCACATTCTCTGTAAAGCTTTCTTCATTTGATTTCTCCAGGGAGATTTAGACAGAACTTCACCTCTACTTTCATTACTTCTTGTGCATTTGTGTTGGCTAAATATTGTGATGAATATCAAAGAGTATAGTCCTGTCTCCAACTTTTGGTAAAGTTGCTTAATTTCTCAGTTCCTCACTTGTCACTTCGGGGACAATAGCAGAACCTCTGTCATAAGTTTCTTGTGATGATTAAATAAGACTGCCTATGTAAAATATTCAGCAGAATGCCTGGCACACAGGAAATGCTCATCAAAATGTTAGTTATACTTTTGTGCTTTTGTCACTAAGCATTATCCAAATATATAAAATTAGCACATTGTAATTTTATTTATTATTTTGTTATAGCATTTCATTTTATATCATTCTACATTTTATACAGTAAACTATTTTAGATGCAGCTTGTACTCATCCTGTGAATATTTTAGGCATGGCTTATAGATGAAGATCCTGTTGAGATGGTCACCAAACCCAACTTGAAAAGCTTTTAGACTAAAAAATGAAAGTAGTTTGTTACGATGATGTACATTTGGGTTTATATTTAAGTAAGTATGACTGGGAAGAAGTAAAGTGAACCAGCTGAGCCTCTCTGGTGATGACAGAGAAGAACTATGTTTTCAATAGCTCAAGTGCTTAAAAGATAAAGGCACTGCCCTCTTTTTGAGAATGGCTTGACGGAGCCACACATGCACTTTGCCTGCTCTGTTGGCTACCATGATGAGTCAATGAATATACGTCTCTTCACTGACAGGAAGAAAATGATACCATGAGAACTTACAGAATGTTGAAATACATTTCTAATTCCTGCTTCATCTATTAGAGCAGTCCATACTCTGTACCCTGAGTGACAGCCAGCAATAAAGTGCCTTCATGTTCTTAACCTGAAAATTAGTACATGTGAATGTGTCTTGTCATTATCACCCCAAAACCTAAAAGGACCTGAGACGATAGTGGAGCCAGCTCTGTGATCTTTGTAACATCATTAGGTATTACAAATACACTATCTCTTTACCTCCAAGTTCTTAGCAATATCCTTATCCCACATGTGTGTAAACCCAAAAGTATCTGAGACAGGTCTCAATCAATTTAGAAAGTTAATTTTGACAAAGCTGAGAACATACTCATGACACAGCCTCAAGAGGTCCTGATGACATGTCTCAAAGGTGACTGGGGTACAACTTGCTTTTAGGGAGACATAATACATAAATCAATACATGTAAGATTTACATTAGTTCAATCCAGAAGGGCAGGACAACTTGAACCTGGGCTTGCTGAGGGTGAGGTCTTTCACATCATAAGTAGATTTAGAAATGATCTGATTGGCAATTGGTTGAAAGAGTTGTTATCAATAGAAAGGAATGTCTGAGTTATAATAAGGAGTCGTGGAAACCAAGGTTTTATCATGCAGATGAAGCCTCTAGGCTTCAGAGAGAATAGATTGTAAGTATCTCTTATCAGACTTACTGTCTGTGTTGATGTTAATGCTGGTTGGGTTTTCCTGAATTCCAAAAGGGAGAAGGACATAATGAGGCATGTCTGACCTCTTCTTCCCATCATGGCCTGATCTAGGTTTTTAGGTTAACTTTGGAATGACCTTAGCTGAGAGGTGGGGTCCATTCAGATGTTTGGTGGGGGGCACTTTAGCATTTTATTTGTGGTGTGCATGAGATACTGGAGGAGAGAAAAAAGGAAAGAAAAAGGAGAAATGAAAAGAAGATAAATGAAGGAAAAGTAATGGAGATTAATTTTATTTTTCTGCTGCCAGTATCTCTAGATTTTCTGCTAAAAATCTTTTTTCCTCTTTTTGCATTATGACACCCCGCTACACTCAGTTTCTATTGCAACACTTTTTTTTCATACTCAGAGCTGCTGTAGCAGATGTAACTAAAGGTTTACTGTATGAACAAGAAAAAACTATATTCTATTAAAGTTAAGAATGGCTGTGTGACCCACACAGGTCTATTAAGTATAAGGAGCAGGCATGAGGGTCTCTTTGTCTGCTTTGAAAGAAGCACTTCAAAGGGAAGAACAAATGTTCGTGCTCTCCTTCCTTGCCAAGGCAAATGGGGAGCATGTTGTTGAAATAGTGACCTTATTGATAAACTAAGGAAATTACTTTCAATTTAGATCCTTGAGTCACCATCATGTGCAGAGCTCCCAGGCTAACCCTTGGTGATGTACAACACAAGAAGTTATTATTATTTTAAACGACTAACATTTTTGTGTTCGCTACTGCAAATAACCTCCTGTATAATACTGAATATGACTATTTTGAATAATAAAAATACACTTTTTCTTTAGAGACATGAACCTGAAACAGACATTTGTCCTCTCAGTCCAATGAAAGAACCTATTATATCAACCTTTTTTGTGATCAAATAAGGAAGAATAATTTTCTAGATATGTATTTCTCATCAGGCTGACTGGTTTGGCTATGCTGGTCATTGCTGCAGTGAGTTTTAGTCTGATCATACATTATTGGTCAGCTTCTCTTTCAGTATATTGACAGAAATTCTTTACCAACAACTGTGCATGTGAATTACAAGAAAGAGCTTTTAGGCTGCAAGTCCTATATATAAGTGATAATCTGGAACAGCAATCCCCAACCTTGTTGGCACAAGGATCTGGTTTCAGGTCTATGGGGTTGTGGGGGCTGGTTGGGAGGTTTCAGGATGAAACTGTTCCATCTTAGATCATCGGGCATTAGATAGATTCTCTTAAGGAGTACACAACCTAGATCCTTTGCATGGCAGTTCACAATAGCATTTGTGCATCTATGAGAATCTAATGCCCATGCTGATCTGACAAGAGGCAGGACTTAAGCAGTAATGCTCATTGGCTGGCTTCTCACCTCCTACAAGGCAGCCGGGTTCCTAACAGGCAGTGGACTGGTACTGGTATGCAGCCTGGGGTTAGGGACCCCTGATCTAGAAGATTGTTGATTTACAGTGGATGGCAACCAGTAGTAGAATAGCCTTTATTTCTAACTATTTTAACTCTTCTCCTGATGAAAAGTAGTTTCTAATGATGGCAAAACTTTTTCCTTAATTCAGCATCCTTCTAAAAAATAATTCTACCTCCCCAAAATAATGCTATCAATTGCATTTTGTTTGGTTCATTATATTCTGAATTTGACTCAATTACAGCCAAACTCCTAAAATCTGATACATTCTAGAGTTCCATTGGCTTCAGCTTTATGGAACTAAAGATTAGCTGGAACCACTCATAGATTTTTAGGAGGCTAAGTTATTCTGCTTTTCCTTGTCTTATTTCAGGGGACCCAAGGGTGTGATAGGATCAGAGCTGTTACATTATTTTCCAGGGATGTGTAGATAGTTCAAAACTAAATTAAATACGCCAGCCTGACAGTGGTAATTACTTTCCTGAAAAGGAAATCCTTAAAAACCTTTCTTTCTTTCTTTATTCAATAAATACTTATATTATTTCATATCTTTAATAGTTCAGGCAGTTTTATTTTCAGTTCATTTGGTTTCCTGGTATCTCCATGGAGATACCAGGTAATAGACAGGAAACCAAATGAACTAAAAATGTCAGAAAGTCATAATGGCAACAAGCGAAATATAATAGAAAGATGGGCTATGCAGTGCTTGGGTGGGGGGGTTTCACCTTAGATTGAGCGTTCAGGGAAGACTCCTTACCTTATTAGTCTGAATTAGAAATATTAGTGAGCTTCTTCAGATGAGTTCATACTGTAATAGGTGCTGCACAAAACAGAAACAAAAGTAGTGGAAGACAGAAAACTGCTCTCAAAGATGTTAGTGAATTTGAGAAAGACCAAATAATAAAGCAAATTGACTACAGAGAAGTTGATCAGCTCCCTCCACTTTTCCATGCACCCCCACCTTCTAACTCCAATATTCAAGCCTGGCCCAAATCCAATCAAAACAGTTTGCATCAGAACAGTATGGGTTCAGGAATGTGATGAATCAGGACCATCTGATTTTCTGCTTTTGGCTCTGAGTGATGCTCTAGGCATGAAAACATATAAAGCCAATTCACTGCAGATCTGAAAATGTCATCAGCATTGTATTCACTAAACATCCTCATCTTACCACAGTGCTTTTATTGACAGATATGAAAAGGAGAATTTTTGTTATCAAAACTAAATTTTAAAAAGAGTCAATGAAAAGAAGCTCAAGTGCCTTGTAGAATCGAAGACACTTTGCTCTGTGTTGACAGCAAATGAAACAGCTCTTCAGAAAAACTAACCGTGTGCAGTTTAAATGGTCAACAAGCCTTAATATACAGTGGGTTTGAGCCTCTCATTGTTGGCAAGGGCAGTTTGTGAGCCTCAACTCCCAGAAAGTTAGAAATTCTCCCTCTGTGCTTCTCACACATGCTAATACATACAACATTTCACGAGCTGGACGATGACTTGGCTGACACCTGTAATCTGAAAGAGGGAAGGAAAAGGTAACCAGGATTTATTCAGTGCTTTTGATGTGCTACTCAGGCAATGTGCTAAATACTTTATATGTATTTCCTCATTCCAGGTGCCCTTCAATAGCCAACAGGGCATCAGTGGCTCCATGGCTGTAGATACAGTTTATCAGTACAGGAGTGGAGTGTGCATACCCTCAGAAGAGAAGTAAATACTTGCTCCTAAAGGTCTAAAGAAGCACATTTACAGAGTCCCTTGTAGAAACTATATTCAGGAATGAAGAACCCTACATTTTTGTCATATTCAAATTACACATACAAAACCTCTTTATTTTTTTTTTTAAAAGAGAAGGAAGAATGAGGAAAGAAAGCACAAAAAAAGATTCTGTCATCTTGCCTCCTATTTAAAAATAAAAACTCTTTGTATATGTTAACATTAGCAAAGAATAGATAATGTAAATACTGGGAGAAGATGAAGGGAAAAGCTAAATACTGGAACATAACGTGAAAGTCTCTCTGGCATATCCCCTTAGGCTAGAACATAAATTAAACCATTCCTAAGGGTTGCCTACAAGAGTAGACAGTCTGTTAAGGCAAGGTTTAGAGACTAATTTATTGTCTGTGTTTTTGTTGTCTCTTTTTGTAACTAAAACATCTTAGACTTTCTCCCCCCACCCCATATTTTTATTTGAACCAAGGTTATAAAAGTAATCTGAATTGTATATTAGCCATTTTACATCCTCATGAAATCTTTCAATATGACACATTTGAAAGTGAGTGATTTTGTGAGGTATGTTTAGAATAGTAAAGCTGTACCAGGATATGTGAATTGCATTTTTGACATTTATCCATAAATTAATTCCTCAAGTACTCATGCATATGTAGAAATTGTTGAATTTTCTTGACCAAAATTCTACTAATATTTACTTATATCATTTAGGCATTATTTTCTTATGTGGATTATATATCGAGAAATAAAATATGAGCCTCTAGGGTAATTGAAAAACCTCTACATTTTACAATTATCAGATAAAGTCTAAGGTGATAAATAATGCCTTTAAAATACTTGGGAAGCCATTATTTCTAAAAATAAATTGTAAACTAAGCATGATTTTATTTTGTGAGGTTTCAAAGCCATAAATCAATTTATAGTTGCCTCTATTAATTTAACCTATTGTTCCTTCACATTCCCTATTTCTAAGGAGGTGATGATAATAATAACCCCTCTGTATCGCATAGGGACAATTATGAAGATAAATTGGATAATATATGTGAACATTCTTTGAGCTACTTGAAAGAGAGTGTGCATATATACATAGATACATACATATATATATGTATCTATGTATATAATTCATATATATATATGTATGTATTCATATATATATGTATCTATGTATATAATTCATATATATGTATGTATTCATATATATATGTATCTATGTATATAATTCATATATATATGTATGTATTCATATATATATATGTATCTATGTATATAATTCATATATATATGTATGTATTCATATATATATGTATCTATGTATATAATTCATATATATGTATGTATTCATATATATATGTATCTATGTATATAATTCATATATATATATGTATGTATTCATATATATATATATGTATCTATGTATATAATTCATAGCCAACATTGTTTTTGAGGAAGTGTAGAATGAACATTTAATACAATTTTTATTTTAAATACAAATAAAATTTCATTGATAGGTTTTATTTAAAAAACATTTACCATACCTCTGATTTAGGTAAATCAGAATAAATACTGTTGATTTTTTTCTCTTCACTGTCCTCTTGAGTTCATTATTTTTGAACACTCTAGTAAGTCCTCATGGTCCAGGATTCACTGGTGTATTTTCTGAGCCGTTGAAACACAAACCCAGAAACACACCCACACCCTCCTTTCCTATATTACAATTATGTACAGTTGAGTCAATGGCTGTCTGAAATTAACAAATTGCATTCTTAGCATTAATTTCTAAAGGTCGTTGTATTATTATCTTCAACATTAATTGTGCTGTTTTTAATTCACCATTTTGTCCAAAAATAGGAGTGATGATGCAAGTTATCCAAAACAACAGGTAATTCTTTGATCCCTCCATCAGAATCAGCAGTTTTATATGCTAGAGACAGTTGTGGGAATTGTAAACATGTGGCTGCAACTGGTTTGAATTTATTTTTTTTTCTATGGCTTTAGCATATTCTTAGAAGGGAGTCTCAGCTGGGTTCAGCCCCCAGTAGAATTGTGGTTTCATGGTTTCAAAGTCATCAATAGTCAGAAAATGAATGCAGATTAACATGGGGAACTGAATTTAATTCTTATTACCCTGGAGAGATAGCACTGGGAATGGATGCTATGCCTGCTTGACTAATAGATTCTTCTTCTGTTCTTCCAAGTCACCTTGTCCACAGGAATATTTTCACTTGGACAATTAAATAATCCAGACAATAACATGCATCCTTTTAAAAGACCAAAAATATGGATTGTGTGATTTTACTCCTAGCAACTAGGATGGTAGTGAAATGAACAGACGCAGTATAAAATATGCTTATGTGAATAAATGAGCTACTTGGAAAAATATTCATTAACGACTTTAGGTATCAATTTTGAAAAATGTCCTTTGGGTATATGCCTTAATGGAATTGCTGGGTCAGATGGTATTTCTGGTTCTATATCTTTAAGGAATTGCCACATAGTCTTCCACAATGGTTGAAGTAATTTACCTTCCCACCAACAGTGTAAAAGCATTCCTATTTCTCCACAACCTCACCAGCATCTTTTGTTTCTTGACTTTTTAGTAATTGCCATCCTGACTGGCGTGAGATGGTATCACATTGTGGTTTCGATTTGTATTTCTCTAATGATCAGTGATGCTGAGCTTTTTTACATGTTCGTTGGCTGCATGAATGTCTTCTTTTGAGAAGTGTCTGTTTATGTCCCTTGGCCACATTTTTAAGGGGTTGTTTGGTGTTTTATTTTCTTGTACATTTGTTTAAATTCCTTTTAAATTCAAAGGTATATAAATCATTCTATTATAAAGATACATACACACATATGTTCATTGCAGCACTATTCACAATAGCAAAGACATGAAATCAACCCAAATGTCCATCAGTAATAAATTAGATAAAGAAAATGTGGTACATAAACACCATGGAATACTATGCAGCCATAAAACGGAATGAGACCATGTCCTTTTCAGGGACAAGGATGGAGCTTGAAGCCATTAACCTAAGCAAAGTAACACAGGAACAGAAACCCAAACACCACATGTTCTCACTTATAAGTGAGAGCTGAACAATGAGCACACATGGACACAGGAAGAAGAACAACACACACTGGGGCCTCTCAGGGGGTAGGGTGGAGGGAAGGAGTGCATTAGGAAAAATAGTTAATGCATATTGGGCTTAATACCTAGGTGTTAGGTTGATAGGTGCAGCAAACCACCATGACACATGTTTACCTACGTAACAAACCTGCATGTACCACGAACTTAAAATAAAAATAATTTTTTTGAAATGTCACTGTTTTTATATTCTGAGGTCAGATAAAATTAGGAAACAGGAGCCTGGAAAGGAATTTCAGAGAAATGGTAGAATTTCAATAGTTTGCTTTGTTGGGAAAGATGGAGCATCTTACTAGGCAATTTCGTTAAACACAAATAAAGCAAGTGCTCTGCCTTTTGTTTTCCATTTTTGAAGAAAACTGGGACAATTACTTGGTCCTTTTTAATCAGAGTTATAACAGCTTTATTTCTGAAGACTTATTTTTTTCTTTGTCAAAAATATCTCTCTTTCTCTTCTCTCTCTCTCTCTCTCTCTCTCTCTCTCACACACACACACACACACACATACAGAGAGAGAGACAGAGAGAGAAATGGTTCAGCAGGATGATCTGCAGTAGCAAAGTATTTGCTTTTGTAAAGATCATATATTCTTCTTTGGACAGTTACTCAGAAAATAAAAAACAGAGCCTTTGACACTGAGGACCAGGATTATCTCAGCTTTAACCAGGAGTAAATGGTGGATGCAGCACTTAAGAGGGCTCTACATGTTACAAACACTAGTCAAGCCCCAAGAAGGGCTCCTTCACATCTCTTGTCAAAACAAAGACAACTGCTGTTGGTAGGTATGGAGTCTTATGTGTTATGCTGCTGTTGAAGTTGAGACAGACTCTATTGCCAAGGGAGGAGACAATTTGAGTGGTGAAAGGAAAGAGAAAAGACAAAGTAAGTAGCTTGTGGATTCCCTTTTTGTAGGCATACAAGAGTCTTGCCTAACAAGATGCTATTTCTCAGAAGTGCTGAGTGTCCATTTACCTTCTTCCTGTTCCAATTTGCAGCCTTAGCAGTACTTTCAAAATGTGCAGCATTTGTGAGTCACCAATGAAGGCTAAACAACATTTTATGAGACCATTCCAATTTCTCTTAAAGTTGAATTCACGTTGGTCTGTATGTATACTCTACAATATGGTAGCTGCTAGCCAGTTTGATCACTGAACACCTGAAGTGAGACTGGCCATAAGTGCTGTAGGTGCAAAATAAATGCTGAATTCTGAAGACTTACTGTAAGAAAAAAAGAATGGCACAGACCTTAATAATGTCTTATATTGAGTTTATGTTCAAATGACATTGCTTTTAGACATGTTGACTAAAATATATATCATCAAAATTTCACCTCTTATCTTTACTTTTTTCATTTTTTTCGAAATTACTCATGTGGCTCACATTACATTTCTATGGGATAGTGCTTGAGTAGACCTAATATGGGTGAAGTATGTTACCAAATCTTCACAAAGGTACTAAGCTGGACACTGAATATTGGAAATCAAAATAGTTATATTTCATAAAAATGTTTAGTAAGATTTAATTGAACTTTCACAAATGATTTTTTTTCCATTTCATTAAATTAGTTAAAAAATTGTCAAGGGGAAGCTCATAAAATAGTGTTAAATGCATCTCTAAAAAATAAGTGGCTCCTTCTAGAATTTAAAAAAAAAAAAGCTAGAATCAATCTTTGTGCTACGTAAGGGCTTATTTTGACCTCTTACAAAGAAATGTGGCTTCAACTACGCCAACAGTGTAAACACTTTTTTGACAGATTTCATAAAATAAATACCAAATGCCACATTATAAACACTCTCAGACACACTATGGAAATATTAAGTATGTGCTGTTAAAACAATATACACTAGAGGAATTAAGGAAAACAACAGAAAGTTCTCAAATAAGGAGTGAATAGTGAAACCACCCTAAACTGAAGAAGTGCTGAGAAAAGGGCATACTTAAAGCTCTTGTCCTGTTTTGGAAGAAATTTGTGGAATTTCTGGATTTCATATGTTATCCAACTATTACACCAAACCATGATCTTGTTAAATGAAATTAGTAGTTCATACCTTGATCCAGAAAGTTTAAATTATGAAGAACTTACCTTAAGCACATAATTCTTCCTTGACAAATTTCATAGTAGGTCTGAGAATCTCATGCATTATATATAAGTATGGGATTGTGCCTTTGAAATAGTATAAAAATTGTGTAGTGTTGTGGAGAAAAATTGAGGATTCAATGTTTATTAATATTTTAAATCAGCCTGTAATTTTATACACGTGGTACTCAAAATTGTGTATTTGCTGCATAAATTTTAATTGAAGAATATGTTTATCATGTATCAAAAATCCCCACTGAGCTTGTTATAAATCATTGGATAGGGTACTAAACATATTAAAACAATCTTTTAAATGCCAATAACAACAAAAAATAGTGAACTATGGCCTTTGAAAGAAATAAAACCAACCTCGAGATTGTACTATCTGCAGTTGTTTGGTATAAATTGTTGCTTGCCATTGATAATGTCAGCAGACACTTAAAAAGGTAAGTAAATCTAAGGATGACTACTTCAATTTTTGACAAGGTAAGGTACACTATTTAAAAATTTAGGGAAAATGTTTTTAAACTTTAAAAATGCATGAGAAAATTGCAACAAAACTGATTTTCTAATAAAATATGAAGAAATTAAAGAAATGAAAATATTTGTGTGATGATGAAGAAAAAGATTCACATGCAAATAAACTGAAAATAATTTCTGTAAAGCATGCTTTCTATTATAAATTAAAGGTACAGTCTTAATGCAGGAAGATTTGAGTCATATACTTCTATTTTAAATTTTCTTTATACTATTCTAGCATTGAAAAATTAGGAAGAAGAAACATGTATAGTTTTAGATGATTCACTATGAGGGTAAATATCTTGATATAAGTAATATAAAATTGTATACTTGAATTAAATATATGATAGTTTCTATAAGGTGATAATTTTTCAAATGTTACCCTTATTACAATGTTTGAACATATAATTTTATAGAGTAGCTCCAAATATAAATATCACCTTATAGCTTTATTAACAATTTCAGATACTTTTTCAAAATGAAGTTATTAAAACAAACCCTAAGCATTCTGATGATTCAGAAAAGATTGTCTAATTTTGTGTTACTGTCAAAAGAATACAACTTATGTGAAAGCCATGATTATAACAATATATGAGTAACTTTGTTGACATGAATGCAAGAAAAACAACATATAAAATAAACACTTAAAAATTTATAAATATATATGTATGTTTCGCTTATTAACCATACAAATACTTTACTGATTTCAATGAAGCAGCCAATATGTGTTATAATAATTTAAATTTGGCCATTTAAAATATTTTGTGACTTTAATAATGAAGAATTACTAAAGTTTAATACATATTTTTCAATGTGTTCATTATAAAGGGATACTTGTTAAAGAAGAAGACTATATTATACTCAAGTAATAGCCTAAAATTCTAACTTTTACCTATTTAGTCATATTGCATGTGAACCTACATTTGTAATGTCTCCAGGCCCCACAAATATCAGATGTAAACCTGGTGGTGATATTTGCTCAGAAGGAAGTGACCTTTTCCATTTTTATTAATCATGTGACAAAAAAAGACTGTCAAATTGTCTAAGATAAAAATGTAACTCAAAAGACATAAAGAGAGCTCATGCTAAAAACCTTAATGAGGAATTAAACCAAAGATAAACTGGTTCAAAGGACTATAGAAAAGATCAAAGTATGTATATTTACAGAAAGAGAAAAAATGCTGAAATTACATTGCTAAATTAAATACAAAACTATTTAATGTGCTCTAGGACCAAAACAAATAATCTTTCAGGTTATTTTTTCTATAAGATAGAAATCATTTGCAGCACAACTAGACAAAAATCATTTACAATTTAACAGCCTTCTAAAGGTTAATATCTTACTGCACTGAGTCTTGTTCTTTATCAATAATAAACAGAATATCAAATGAAACTAAATAGTCTTAGAGAATTAGATAAACCTGTGGCAGACCTGTTAGTACTCTTTTAGGCCTCAAGAAGGAGATGCAGTCATCATATTACATTCCAGATTTTAAATACTTTTTCTTACCAAGGGAAAGGAAATAAAGTCTGGGAAATTCAGTCTTAAGTTGAAGTGAGCAAGGGACTCCTTTCTTAACTGAGGCTTGTGTAGCACGCCAGGGTTCTGATAATTGACGGACTTAAAAACATTCTATGTGGTAAGAGTAACCTGGCCCCAGCCACAGAGAGGTGAGCCAGAAACCATGCCAGGAGGTGCCCTGTGACTGGGACTCTTCAAGAACGGGCCTGGACTGGTCCTCTCCCAAAGCAGTCTTGTATCATGATAATTGTAATTTATTTTGTGTTTTGATCACCTTCCTGTATCTCCAGGCTTTAGTGGAATATTGCCAAGTCTTGTCTTTAGATGTGTTGTGTGAAATTAAAGCAAGGGTCCATTCCATGTTTAGGTGAGGTATTCACTTATGGCATGGAAAGAAAGGGGAGATACAGTGTTTTTCCTCACATTGAGGCCAGTGTGATAGTAACAGCAGTCAGCTTAAGGGAAGGTGATGAGGGAAGGAAATCTATATGTCCTTGGCCCAGAAGCATATATCATGAATGGTCAATATACGTTCTGGTGTTTTATCTTATTAACACCAGTTCGTTGTTCGGTGCATTAAAAAGAGGAGCCATATAGGTTCAGCTTGGCCAATGGGAGTGGTAAATGAAGATCAGGTCATATAAAAAATTAGAGAGGTGCTTACCAGAAATATTTGGAAGGGGACCCTGGAAAAGACTGGCTTTTCCCTTTGGATATATGAATGAGGGCCCAGAGCATCTATGCTTGTTGAATTGTAGTATAATTGAGGTAGGAGGTGAAGCTCGAACACCAGACCAAATTGAAGACTAGATAAAACAGATCCTGGATGGAAGCACCTCCCCATAAGATATGCCCACCACCCTGCCATGTTAGTTTACCATTACCATGGCAGCACTCAAAACTTACCACCCCTTTCCATGGTAATGACCCCAAAACCTGAAACTTAACCACCATCTTTCTAAAAATTTCTTCATAAACTACTGCTTAATTTGCCTATATTTTAAGGTGAATATAAGTGCAGAACTGCATCTCAGCTGCTACTCTGGCTTCCCTGGCTGTGCAGCAGTCCTGCCCAGCTGCTGCCGCACACTGGTGCTTCAATAAAAGTTCCTGTTTAATACTGCCAGGCTTGCCTTTTAATTCTTCTCTGGGTGAAGCCAAGAACACCCCCAGCTAAGCCCCAATTTTGTGGTTTACCTCTCTTACATCTCAATGATTGCAGGTGTGAACTCTAGAATCATATGACCCGGGTTTAAATTCTAATGCCACCTCTTAATAGCTATGTCAGTTTTGATCATATTACCCAGCTTCTTTATTCTTCAGTTTTCCCATTAGTAAAAGAGGGGTAAAGCCATATCTACCATACAGGGTTGTTATGAAAAGTAAATGCACATGTATCTATCGGCTATCTTAAAATAATGTCTGTGATATTGTCTGCTTTTTATTTTTCTCTTGGCATAGGTGCCATTTCTGACTCCCTATATTCACTTTTGAATTGTAGGAGTGATAGCCTGCAAACTATGTTTCCTTTGCTAGTTAAGTTCAGAGACCGGAAAGTAGGAGGAAGAGAGATGCTATTTTTCCTACCTTTGGAGTTGGCCACACAGAAACATCAGCAGTGTCGGATGAGCTTTTCAGCAGCAATGTGGCTCCCACTAAACTGCAATACCAATAGGAGTAGAGCCTCCAGACAAGAAGTGGCCAGGAGTCATAAAAACTCCATACCCATGAAGAACCCCCTGTACTCTTTGGTTCACCTTGCCCTTCCAACCGCTTTGTAACCAATTCCCTACACTAAATCCCTCTGCAGTTGAAGTATCTAAAGTGGTTTCTGTTTTCCTGACTGATGGACACAGCTATTGCTATTACTAATCAGTTAGAGTACTCTTGCTGTTATTGTCCTCTGAAACATTACCCAAGGAACCAAAAATTCTAACAATATAACCTTCCTACCTGTTTTTCAATACTTTTCCCCGCAGACTTTGCCCTTGGCCCAGAAGTATATATCATGAATGGTCAATAGTTATATGAGCTGGTGTTTCATCTAAATACTCCACTGTAGGTTTAGCTTTTTCACTGATCAATGGCCTAATGGGAGGAGAGATTTAGTTCATTTGAAGCCAGTCTAAGAAAGTTCACTGGTATTTTGGAGAATAGATTTTGAACAATTATAAAAATGTATAATCAATAATAGGAGAGCTGTTATGTCCTACTTAAAGCAAACGTGTCTCGAAACACTGTGTGATTTACCTTTAATATTTTATTTTTTTTCTAGCTCTGTATTGATTACCCATGACTCATAACAGTTTGAAGGAGAAAATATATACTACACAGGTAACCTTGTTTCACAGCTGAAGCAAAGTTTATTTTCAGCAGCTGTTCTGCCTTGGTAATTGAAACTTTGATTAATGAATTTATATCCAGAACTATAAATTCACAGAAGAATCTGTGAATATGAGGACTTAAAACTGAAGAATAGTTCAAAAAATGATCCACAAAAGATAGAACTGATATAAAGGGAAAGTAGCTGGCTTAGAAATTGACATAAATGATAGAAGAGATCAGTATGATTCACGTTAACGTTCCTTAATTTTTGATTCTTATTCTTCTCTTTCTTTAAGAGTTTGGTTCTGTCTTTTAATTGTCATATCATCTTTTCTCATTGTCCTCCTCTTTTAGACTCTAGAGAAGACTATTGTTAAACTTGTCATCTCCGTATACTGGCTTCTACTGGCAAACAAAAGACTTCTCATTAAACAGTTACGCAGATTTGTAGCTTGTCTTGAATAATGTTAACTGAAAAATGTCCTTATTTTGAATGACTCTTTCCATCAGCATACTTTATCAAATAGCTTCCTTGACTAGTTTTATTAAATTATTTTAAAAAGCCAAGGAAACTAGTTTTATTAATCTAGTTTGTTTTTATTGATAATTTATAGTATATAACTGTACAATATATGACCAAAAATAAATAAGATCAATATACAGGTATGACATGTAGAACTGGCATCACTGTTACAGTTGTACCACTTAAAATATCTGATTAATCTACATGAGATAGTCTACTATTTTCTGAAAGCTGGGAAAAAAAATACAGAGAACTGCTAGAATATAATTTGAAGAGGTGTGGACTAAAAGACAGTGGAACAGAATTAAAATAGCACTGGTTTTGGCATTGCGATCCAAGATGGCCGATTAGGAACAGCTCAGGATTGCAACTCCCAGTGAAAGCGCAGAGGGTGAGTGGACGCCACATTTCCAGACGGATTTTTATTGCCCACATACTAGGAGATTCCCAGGCGGAGGAGCCCTACGAGTCACCAGCGCGGTTCTTTTGGCCGGCGCGGCTGTTTTGCCGGCGCCCCGGCATGGCAGTTCTCTGTACAAAATACGTTAGTCTGGGTCTCCCTTCTAGCTGGCAAGTGGAGCTTCGGGAAGGCAGAATCGCCCATTCATCTGATTAAAAAGGGGTCTGAAACAGGGAGCCAGGCCAGGAGATTCCCGGGGAAAAAAGCGCCACGAATATCAGCGCCACTGTTTCAGCCGGCGCAGTGGGTCGCCGCACGGGAAATCACGCAGATCCCAGTGCCTTTTCATCAGGCAACTAGAACACCTGGGAGAGAGTCCATCGTTCAACAAAACAAAAAAGGCTCTGAGGCAGGGAGCCAGGCGATTAGGCTCAGCTGGTCCCACCCCCATTAAAAAAAAAAAAACAGCAATTGGAAACATTCAGGGTTGAGAGTTTCACAGCAAGCACAGCTGAACCCGGGAGGGTCCAGCTTTGTGGGGGAGGAGCGTCCGCCATTACCAAGGCACTCCACCACTACGGAGGCAGTCCGCCATTGCTGAGGCAGCTTGCTGTTACCAAGGCAACTTGCCGTTACCGAGGCAACCCGCCATTACAGAGAGTCCGCCATTACAGAGGTGAACCACCACTGCCAAGGCAGTTCTAACTACACCCATATAAACAGAACTGCAAGGAAGTTCACACGGCAGCTGGGCAGAGCCCACAGCAGCCCAGCAAAGCCTAGGCAGGCAGACAGTGACTAGGCTGCCTCCTTGCTGGGCAGGGCAGCCCTGAAAAAAAAAAAAAA